>WBNH01010236.1:330926-416311 GCA_013401255.1 Urocolius indicus
ATGCTGGAGCTGTAGGAGGGTGGATGTGATGGAGAGGCTTTCTTGAAAATGAACTATCTCTTGCAAATGAAAAGGATTTTTTCTTCTGAGTTAAAAGATAACTGACATTTTCCTCCTGTTCTGCAAGAGACTGGATCTTTTTACTCCTCATTTGAAAATGATCTTAATCACCTAATAAAGACATAGAAAGGGTAAGAACATGCTGCAGAGAATGCCATGCTAACATGGAAAATGTGTTGTGAAGCTTAGATAGCACTGTCCAATGAGGCAGGAGCTTCCTGCAATTCTTATCTTTGTACAGCACTTTGCACATGGGGTCGTCACCCAAAAACAGGACAATCCTGAGGTCTCAATTACAGTGGCAGAACCTGACTCTACATAGAAACGTTGCTTTTAAACTGAAACTCTTCATGGATGTGACCATCCAACGAAACAATCCTGTTGCAGGCAGAAAAAAAGGACTAAAGTTTGCCGAGAGGTTGAGTGGCTTGAAGAGAGAGAGAAAAGTGTCTGAGACAGCTGTCTGTGTGTTGAAAGCAGTGACCAGAACAATAAATTGGTTGGGAATCTCCAAGAGCAGGAGTTAATCTGCAAAGCAGGCTGTGAACAAGAGA
The DNA here is from genome assembly GCA_013401255.1 of Urocolius indicus. Classification (NCBI taxonomy): domain Eukaryota; kingdom Metazoa; phylum Chordata; class Aves; order Coliiformes; family Coliidae; genus Urocolius; species Urocolius indicus. The sequence continues at coordinate 331,541 of WBNH01010236.1, forward strand.
AGAGGGGACCACCATCACAGCCCAGCTCAGCCCTTCTGCCCCAGGCATTCCACTGATGGCAGGAGAGCAGCAGGTGAATTTCAGGGGACACAGACCCTGTAAATCCCTCTGACCAACGTCCCACTGGTTAACACAAAGACACGAGACACTGTTATTGTCTATATTGCTATGGAGAGGGAATGTTCCAGTGGGTTGACGTCCCTGTTATTTTGAGCCTGGTAAACATCTACAAAACTGTTTGAAACATGTATGAAAGGTATTTGGCACTATGTAAGGTTACCATGTACATCCACTGCTACTGCTCTTTAAAAAGAAGCTTTTCATTCCTGAATCATGATGGAACCAGTTTCCTAACATCTCTCAGACAGTTGTAAGAGTGATTAGTTTATATGAGAATATACATATATATATATATACATATATATATAATTGTGGTGTGCAACTGTGGGTCCCAAAGGGAACCTGGAAACCTACTCATGCAGGAAGGCCTCTCATATTATGCAACCTCCAACCTGCTTTCCTGTTCTAAAAGAAGATGTGCAGTTGAAAAAAATGAAAAAAATAAGGAAGCTGGTTTTTGTGGTTTGGGGTTTTTTTTTTTGCCCCAGAATCCTAACTGTCCAAAAATGTTCAAACAGTTGATGAGCAAAATAATCTGAAACCATGTCAGAAAGGTTCAGAAGACACCTATTTTAAGTAGTTCAGAACCCAGATCCCAAATCCTCGCCACTCTGAGTGTCAAGATCACATTCCCCCCAGGTTCAGCCCAAGTTAAGCTGCCAGCCAAGAGACTCCTCTCCATGGCTCAGAGACATGAGGGTCACCCATGGCTCCCTGTTCAGAACAGAAATTGGCTCCCTATTGGAAGGGCCTTTGCTGTGTCATAGAATTGTAGGGGTTGGAAGGGACCTTTACAGATCATCTGGTTCAACTCCCCTGCAGAAGCAGGTTCACCTAGATTAGGAGGCATAGGAACATGTCCAGGCAGGTCTTGAAGACCTCCAAGGAAGGAGACTCCACAACCCCTCTGGGCAGCCTGTGCCAGGGGTCCCTCATCCTCATAGGGAAATATTTTTTTCTTAAAGTGGAACTTTTTGTGTTCCAGCTTCATCTCACTACCCCTTGTCCTCTTGCTAGCTACTATAGAAAAAAGGGCCACTGGTTGTATGCTGATCTGCCCCAGCTGACAGCATCAGGGCACACAGGGAGCTGGGGCCCAGTAGCCAACTAGCCTGTGGGCAGCAGGCTCAGAATAGAAACATCAGGAGAAACAGACCCAATCCTAGTCAAAGACAATGGTGCTTACTGTACATAAATATCTGAACTCCAAAAATATCCAAACCACAAACAAACCATCAAAGTTCTGCTCCCTTTACTTACTATACTTTGTCTTAGTGTATGGGAGACCACAAAGCTAATGACTGGAGGGACTAACACAAGAGTTCTTGATCAGAATCCAATCCCATTATTTTCCAGCTTGTGGAACAGAGACAAAACAACATTTAAGTGTCTGTCATTTACCACTGACCTTTGAACAGAAATTTCCTGACAGCCTTTGTTTGTGTTTCCATCAGCAATGGGCTGCTTCACAGATTGCTGCCCGAGTGCTGCAGATGTGGTGAAGCATATGTGAGCCCACAGAGGTTTCGGTTTTCGCAGTCATCTGAATCCTAAAGTAGTTTAAACATCCTTTAACTCTCTGCTGTGTTAATGCTTTGAGAGTCACACAGGCCAGCTGCGTGGTCACTGCTCTGTGTAAAGCAAAGCAGTCAAGTCCCTTTCGGTGCTGCAGAGTTTAGAGTATGAACCCAGCAGGATTAATCCCCCCCAGTGAAAGATTAGAGAGCAAATGGGGCTTCCTGGAAGTGCCAAATACATCTTTGAAAAACAAGGAGTGTCCCCCAAGTAATTAAAACTGAATATTAACATTATCATTATCACAAGCACCTGAGAGAGGAGTGTCATGAACAGCCAGTCTTCAGGATTTGACAGGGTTCACTGCTGAGCATTTTCTAACTGGCTGAAAACACTGAGATGGATTTTTTTTTTAAAGGTGTGAAATGTAAAAGTAATACTGCTTGGTAAAAAACAAAAGTGATTGGAGTTCAGACACAATTTAGCAGGATAATGTTTTGTAGAACATTTTTAATAAGATTTATCAAATATGATCCTAGAGCAGTCCTTGACTATGTCTCAAGTTTTACTCAGTAGTTTTAGTGATTGTTAGAAAAAAAAAACCCACCCTGCCTCCTGTGTTGAATAAGATGGTAAAACAAAAATGAGCCTCTAATTTTGTATGGTTTTAAGATATTTTCCTGGAAGAAGAATTTCAGCCTCTGGTTCTGCTTTGCTTTGTACTGGTTTCGTTTGTGAGGTTGCAGGAACTCAGGACTTTGTGTGAAGAGAGCTCATATCAAAAGGAAAAGGAACGTCACCAAAACCCACAGCATGACTCAGAGAACGCTCACGTGTTCAAGGATGCCCTGCTCACTCACACTGCCTGTGAGTGTGGCTGCACCCCAGCCACGCTCACAGCCACAGTCCCATGGCCAGTGCTCACTGGGAGCTGCCAGCACCCACGGTCACACAGTTCCTGAGAACTCAAACACTTCAGGGAGTTCATCCAAGCCCGTACAGTGCCTCCAGCAGAAACAGTGCTGAGCGCTCAAAGCGAAAGGGGGACTCGAGGTGGTTTGTGGAGAAAAGTATTCCTTCTTGCAAGGCACACGTGTGAGGTTTAGCTTACCTCACAGAAAAGTTTTTTCTGGGTGATATCTCAACCGCCCCAGCAAGACAACTATCTCGGTGCATGGTGAATAAAAGCCTGACTTTGGGGAAACTCAAAGTTTTCACTCCTGGGCAGAGCTATGACACAAAAGATGCCTCCACATTATCTTAGTGTGAAATTCCTCATTTCTAAGCCCACTGGTAATCATCTGAGGTCTCAGAAACACCAACATGAGCAAGATTAGCTCTTTCTTTTCTCAAATAAAGCAGACCAAAGACATGGAAGTGACTTTGCCTGAAAAACCCGAGTCCCATCCCACCAACTGCCCCAGCCACGCTCAGCTTTCTGTGGCTCCTGCTTCCAGCAGGAATGGCAGTTGCCACCCTCCTTCACAGGCTGCACGTCTTATCTTCCTGATAGTCTTTGAAACCACAACCCTTGCGCATCCCTGTCACTCCATCTGTGTAAGAAGCTGAGAGACTTCAGGCTTCCCTCAGCAGCACAGTGGAAACTTAGATGTCTGCTTCCAACACAGGGTTTTTGACTCTGTTCAGATGTGTTCCAGAGTTATTGCAACTCTACGGCCACAAAACTGCAGCTGTAGAAAACTGTCCCTGGACTACTTTTACAAGCTGAAAGCCCATCACCAGCCCTGCAGCTGTTACTCAGTGTATTTTCCAGATTTATTTACCTTCCTTCCCTCTCTGAAGCCTTTTCTTCCAAATCCTAAGACCCAGTGTGTCAAAGAATGAATTGTGTTCCTGCTGGACTATGGGTCATTTTTCATCATATCCAGTGTAGCAATGCAGGGCAGATGCTTGGTCATTTGAGCTGCAGTTCAGACACACTAGTCACTCTGATCTGTGAAGAAACTCTAGGTCTTTCAAAACATTCACATGGTTTCCACCACCAGATTATATTGCAACAGAAGTATGGGGTTTTTTATTTCTTCATATAATGACACATCTGGAAAAAAAAACATTTCATGACCTCAGGATAAAGAGAGAAGAGAAATAAACAAACTACAATAAACAAATGATGCCCCATCATGCTTTAGGAGTCTCCTGCTCCCTTTTTCACTTTCAGCATTTGCACTTGAATGTGCTGATGTCTCTGGTGAGCTCAGAGGTCTCAGCACCCTGCAAAGAGCTCCGTAAAGCTTTATTGGCAGCCTGAACACCAATCCAGCTTTCAGAGGACATGAAGATCATTGCCAGGATGACCACTGCCCCTGGCAATGGGCTGCTTTACATATGCTAAAGAAAAAAAAAAAAAAAAAAAAGCGAAAACAAAACAAAAGAGACCAGGCTCTATTACTTCAAAGTATCTACAAAATCAGAAGCAATCTTCCTCTTCCTGCTTACTGGCACCCAACAAGACAGAAGTACATTAGAGGCAGCTTTCTCTTTTTATCCAGAGAGGAGACAGAAGCAGAAGCTTCTCGGCAAATCAGCTCTCAAGGGCTCTCATCCAGGCTGTGTTGCTTTGACCACATTTTGCCAGCACTGCTGAGAAGTCCAGAGCCAGTGCTGAAAGGCTACAGCACATTTTACACCTTGTGTGGGTTTTGAACAGCAGTGCACAAGTCCAGATAGCTCCAGGTTTCATGCAAGACTGTTGTCTCACCAGCCACAGCCCAAAAAAGCCTGCAAAGTTATAAACCTCCACATCTATTCTTGCAAGTCTCACAGCTATGGGTTTATCACATGGAAGCAGAAAAGCATTTTGGCTTGTTTATGGCTCAACAGCCAATGACCAGACGCAGAGAAAGGACAAGAGTAAAAATGGATGGCATATCCTGAGAGAAGTACATGTCCTTACCTCTAGCAATTGACTCTCACCCACCCTACTGCACACCATTATAGCAAGGCAATGTCACTTAGCAATTTTCAGATGGCGATTAAGACAATATTTCCCTACAGGAGAAATAGGATTTTGTGTTGAAAACTATGCCAGTGAAACATTCCTGTCCATTCATCTCCTGTTCTCGGTGTAGGAAGATGGGTTAGGCTAATTTCTTGCAACATATGCTAAAGCAGACCAAGAAACCAGTAGCTTTCTCCTTTTGGTTATATCTGTAGGAAAGGGATTTCCACATGGTGCTTTAGAAACCCAGTCACCTAGCTCCTGTAAGGCACAGTTGGCAGCTCAGCATCAGAAGAGGACTTTCTGAAGATGCTTCAGAAATCTTGTGTTGTTGGAATCACAGGGAGCAGAGTTCCTGAGTCACTTTCAGGGGAGTTTACCCATGAATAGTGAGACTTTGCTGGAATAATGAAAGCACATCTCAGTCCAGACACTGAGACTAAACTGGCAGGAAGAGGAGAAAAGGGAAACAACCAGTGCACAGAGCACACAGACTGTTGGAGATGGAAATGTGACCCAGCAGGCAGATGTGATGAGTGCAGGAAAAAGCAGGGAGGCATGAGGAAAGAAAACACAGCCCTGCACACTCTTGCTCACAAATACAATCCCCACTTGCCTGAGAAAAGTATTCAATCTTGCAAACCATATGAGGATTAGAAGCAGGCTTCCAAACCTTCCTTTACATAGAGTTACTAACATGTAGCATCATTTTCCACGTTGTACTGGGACTATTATGCATTTTCCCAAAGCATTCAGGACTGTCAATAAAAAATTGGGTTCAAAAACGTAGAAACATTCCACTTTGGTTCTCTTTTCCACAGATGCCCACTGCCTCCAGCCCAGCACATGACCTACATTCCATGGAGAAGAAATTTAATCACTCCCAGGGAGCCCATGCTGAACAGATCACAATATTTGTTCTGTGATCCAGTTACAAAGACGTCATCGAGCTTACAGCATGCTGACTTCTCATGACTAATCTGCACAGAAATATCATCCAGGAAGCTCTTTACAGAGAACAGGAAAGTGCAAATACTGTGCTCAGGTTTTCAGCTAAATGGGCATGTGATGCTGTGTTTTAATTTTATGTTAAATGTCCCAGCCAGAAATCTCATGTGGCAGCTGGTCCTGAGAATTCTGTAATACGATAATTAAATGTCTGCCTATAAACAAAAGTGTTTGTATTACAAGTGCTTTCCCATGGCATTTAACTATGCAGCATGAATCAGAGGCAGGCACAGAAGCAGTTTTTCTTGGGTCTAAGCAAGACTCTTATTCTATCCCAAGAGAAATAGAGTGGCAATATGTGATCCTTCCCCAGCAACGTTGCTCAGCACAGTCCTAGCAATAACAATAAATAGATCTCTTACATTTATACAGTATCTCTTTTATTCCAAAGAAGTCTCAAAGCTATTTGCTATTGAGCATTTCTATTTCAGCATTTGAGACTGCTGCTATATCCTGAGTTGACTGCAACAGCAAAGTCTCAACGTGGACTTTGCAGAGTCTCTGGCTTTTCTTTCAGATAATAATCCAAAGACTAGGAGCAAAAACTCTGTCAAAACCCATGCTATTAAATCCAGCCACTTCTGAAGGACCCTTGTGGGCAGAAACACAGGAGTCTGGGACAGATCATGAGAAGAAGTGCCATAGCCAGCTGGAAGCACATGTTGAGTTCAGGTGGCTGGGCTATTACCTCCAAGGAGATGTCCACAGTGGAGACTCGATCCAAGAGGTGTTCCCCACTCTCCTGATATACACCAACCAAAGGCTTGCCTGGGAATCTACCAGCAGTTTTTTATTAAGTAGGTACTGAAAGGCTGGGATAAACCTGACAGCAAAAAGCATTAATATAGGGAACTCTGGGTGCCAGCTCTGATAGTGTCTTTCCTCTACTACTTCCACAGGCTTTCTCATGTGGATGCAGCACACAGCCACTGTGGGCTGGACATTGCTCCCAGCCTGATAATCTCCCTCCAAAACAGCAGACCAATGCAGAGCTTCTGACCAGCCTCTTGCAATTCCCTTTCCTAGCTGGCTGATCTGCTGCTGAGCCCGAGTTGACCCAGACAAGCGATGTACTTGTGCTCACATAACCTCACATGTGAGTTAACAAACTCTGACAGATAGTAGCGTCCTGACTGTGTATAACTCAAATAACCAGAGGCCTGACTCTGATCTATAGACACCAATCTTATCCCAGCACAGTGCCACTGATTTCTGTTGAAACACTGCCAAGGTTAGACTGATTCTGCACAGTCCAGATGCAATTTTGCCTACTGAAGGCAGGACTGCTGCATTTTAAGTGAGAACAGATTTAATTAGTGCTATTTTAACGTGATGAGTTGAAGAATTAGGAAAGGGGGGAAATAAAGACAGAGCTCCAACAACTATAAATTTTAATCTCTCCACTATGAGCATAAAAAAATCTGGGAGAGTTGAAGAAGGGAAGAGAAATTACCAAAGGGAAATAATGTCTCTCCTAACAAGATAATGCAGGGTTTGGGAAATAAAACCAAATAGAAAAAGCCTGGAGTTAAGAACCCTGCTGCTTAAAAGCAGCACTGAATTCCCATCACTGCAGGTTATAATGGAGTGGTTCTGCTTTGCTTTGTATTTAACATTCTACATTTCACTCCTGTTCACAGACCTCTGTGGAAAGCCAAGTTTTGATGTGGGATTACGGTGCAACGGCTGATGACCACATTAGCCATCTGGTGTCTTGCAGGTCCAAGCACAAGTCCAGGTCTTTCTCAGCCAAGAGTCGTTGGCTAAATGAAGTGACACTTCTGATGTGTGTGTCAAACTGTTTCCACTCCTGCATGCACGTGAGCATAGCTGTGGTTTGCTGTTTAGCATGGTTGAATTGCATTCCAGATCTGCAGGAAGAAGACTTCCAGCAGAGACCAGCAACTAATGGCTCACCTGGCAGAGCTGCTGCCTGCCCATGGCCTAGGCAGAACTTGCCAAGTTCAGACATGGCTTGTGATGAATGAAGAACACATGCAACAAGTCTAGCCACAGCTAAACAGGCTCAAACACCTGGCTGGGAGCCAGCAGATGCAACACCACACATTTTACGACACACAGGGAGAGGGAGTGTGATCATATATCTCCAGCAACAGACTAGGCTCAGCATCTTTGCTCTTTTATTTATGGGAAACCTGCTCTGTCCAAGGTTCGTGCTCCAAAGAACTGAATACCCACTGACATAAACTCCAAATGATACCTGAAATTAAGACTGAAACACGTTCTAATAATTGGCAACAGGCGAGAACTTTTATCTGCTTTAAATCAGAGCAGAAAGGAATGAAGCAGATCCAGGCAGATCTGCTATGTAGTGAAAATGCCTTAAATGCCCAGAGGACCACAGTATAAAAATGGAAACAGCCTGATATAAAGCCTCTGACGTCAGAGGGGCTGTTTCCTCCAGCCCCAGCCAGCTTGAATAAAAATCCACTGAGAAGTTTCCAGAAGAAGCACTTACTTTGGAGTCCAAAAGACTCATTCGGTGTCTGCCATAAAACCAATTTTGAGAACTTATTTAGAGGAGCTGCTGGTAAGCCCTGGTGCACTTCCCAGTGCCTCCTGCCTCTGCAGACCCTCCTGCCTTGCCTGGCCCTCAGCTGTGTGCTTGCTCAGAGTTCCCTGCTTGTGTGTAAAAGGCAGTAAAATGACTTAATAAAATGCATTTTCTGCAGCAATCATTTCCTTCTCTCACCACTGCAGTAGGTAAATCCCACATACAAAGGGACACTTCTGTTGCATCACATTGCTTTGCAGAGCTTCCAGGTCCCCCACACCTTTCCCTGTGCACCCCCAGTCAGATTCAGGGCTGTTACAACTCACAGCTCTCTCTGTTAGTCACAGTCCTGAATGTTTTCCTCATTTTCACATCCACAGTCCTTCTCCAAAAGACTCGGCTTACTTACATCTGACTGAGCTCTGGACATTTTCCTCCCCAGCAGAGGAAAGGACATCCGCTGGGGGACAGATGAGTTACTTAATGGCCTCCTGACATTTTTTTGTAAGATATTTAAAAGGTGGAAAAGTAAACAAAACCGCCTTGCATGGGGGAACTGCCTGTTTGTGGTGTTTTCCACCATCTCCTTGGACAATGAGACTGGTTGGTGGCAGGCCATGGAGTGGGCAGAGAGTTCCCTGCAGAGCACACGTGTACACACACCCAGCCTGCACCATGCCCTCAGTCCTCAACGAGAAATCAAGCTGACTTCCAGAGTATTTATAGTTCTTGAAAAAGAGCCAGAACCTTCTCTCCAAGAGGATGCACAGTTTAACATTGTGCAAAGTCATTAAGCCTCGTGACATCGATTGTACAGCCCTGATCTTGTAACGGGGCACCTGAGCAGCCCACCAGGCTTCATTAGGTTGGCTCATATACTTTGCAGGCACACTAAAACACTCCTGCTCTCCTACTGCCAGCAGAAATACAAAACCAAACAGACAATAGGACAGACATAAATGTACTCTTAAAGTTTAGCCCAGGCTTTTGCTGAAGGCAAAAAATCGTGAGATGTGAATTTGCATTTTGCACCACACGACAGCGCTTCTCTGCTCTTCCCTGGATTTATCAGAAAGAAATATTTTACAGCCTCTCCTTTTTATTTTGTGTATTTACTTCATTTTGAAGGAACTCCAGGTTTTAGTCCTCCGACACATGCTACCCCACACGCAGAAGGCCTTTGCAAACAGCCTCAGCTGTTAATGTGGATGAGGTTGATGGTCTAAATTAAACTAGTCTCTTGTACCCTTGGAGTTCTTTAGCCTGTCTGATGGAGGAGATTAACGCAATGCAAGAGGAAGCAAAAGTTCACAAACGGATGATTTGTCAAGGGATTTCCACAGGTTAGCTTTTATTTAAAGCTTTCTCAATCATCTTATCTTACTGGGCTTTAAAAGTGGAACAGTCACCTTGGCACCTACATCTATTCCCTGAAGTGTAGTTATAAAAATGGCTGGGGAGGCCACTTGAGTTACCAGGACGCTGACAGCCATCTGCTGTGCTAACAGAGAGAGATAATCAGCAGACAGTTGAAGCAGCCATCACAACCAAACTGAAATAAGGTTTAGGGACCACAGCCCTTCTTTCAAGAGTCACAGGAACCGGAATCCAGCAGATTCCCAGCTTTCACCCTCTCAAAAGTGGTTTTATCAATCTGTAGATTGTAAGACAATCTTGAAATATGAGTTAAGCGTAAAACAGGCTTAATATCTACTTGGCTCTGCTAAGAAGCTGAACTACAAGCTACAAACCCTGAATTCCCTTAAGCCAATCCACAGCAGAGCTGCATCATGTCACGCGAGACTGAGTGTGCAGCAAGATGGGTGATTTCTACAGTTTGACCAAGGATGTCAGTGCCCAGAGTTATTTGTGCTCTGTTTCCTCATTCCCTTCCCACACACGTGTTTGTACAAGGTCTGAAATTTCTGGATGAAGAGCATTATTTCAGTGCCATGAATATTGCTGCTGGTTATGTTAGTTAGGTCACTGCTCTGGGAAAGTTTCACTGTACTTATTTGGAGCTCTACCAGAGAAGAACCTGATCTGAAATCTCCCATCTGGGCTTGTGAGTGAAGCCATCAATAAGCCTTCATTCAGCCAGACTGTGGGTGTCTTACTTCAGGCCCTCTTTTGCACCCTAAATCCTGGGATGACCTTTGTACAAAACTGACAAAGAGCAATGCCAAAAGCTGCCAGCACAAGAACGCTCACTGGGAGCAACTTCTATGCAGATCATGTTAGCACTATAAGAAATGTTATTTGTTCTTTTCCCTTAACATCTTTATTGCAGGCTGAGCAAACTGCATTTCATTGCTGCCCACTGCTGCTTCAACAAAAACAGGTTCTTTTAATTAAAGTGGCTATAAAGCCTGAACCTCCAGGTGATGGATAGACAGACAGGACATATTGACTGAAGGCTCCTCATCTGTTTCGGTGTTGTGCCATTTTCTGACTCTGTAGCAAAGATCTGTCTCCTGAGTGGCAAGTAGTGAAATGTATTTGATGTCTTGTAGTTATCTGCTGCTCAGATTCAAGTCATTCCAAATCATTCCCAGTACCACACTATGGAGATCTTTCTTTGCCACGAGGGGCTATATGCATCCAATCTCAGTGCATTTACAGCTGATAACTGTGGCTGTCTAAGTAATGCTCTGCATATGGGCTTGAAAGAACATTATTGACAGCATATTGCTTAAACTGGGTGCGAAACTACTTCTCAACCTGTTTTCAACCTCATAATTCAGCAGTGTCCAAATTAATTTTATGATAATCTCATGCATCAATAAATTCAACTCACAGGTGGCTGACAGAACCCAAGATTCTGAAAATTATGTGCATTCCCCTTCAGGGAACAGACACAGGCAGAAGCAAAGGCTTGATTGCAGCCTGTGTATTTTTAGACACGTTAATTAAATCTGCCACATCATTTTAGATAGATGGCTCTGCAACTTTAATCCCAAGGTGCCGCCTTTTCAGAGGGATTCCTGCGGGAGTCAATTATATTTTGTTTGCATAGTGTTAACAGGTGGTACCTGCAACTCCAAACTGGGCATGGAAATGAAAATCCAAAGAGCAAATTCTGTTCACTTCGCTAAAACAAGTGTAATTGCAAGCAAACATCCAAAAACCCCCCTGAGGCAAATTACTTTTCTCAAACTCCTCAGAAATAATAGTTTGCCCATCTATCCAACTGCTGGTCAAGCCAGGATTGGTTCCCCTTTCCTCCTCAAACCTCACTGCTCTGGCTTCTTCCCCAGCACTAGCCTGCCAGCACCCAAATCTTCCCTCTCAGGCATAGAAAACCAATGAACTATCTCTTTCAGCAAAATCTCAGTGACACTGAGGAAAAATTAGGAACAATTTGACAGTGATGAAGCTAGATTGCTACCCAGTATGGCTGATCCTTGTTAGAAGGCATATACACACCAACCACAACAGAATTCAGTAGGATTGAGTAGGATCATCAGAGTAATGGTGAGTCCTTTCAAAATAACTTGACATGATTTCTGCTGCTGGTCAGGCAGATTTTAGGCTGACTTGGTCTCACAATGAACATCCCTCAGTCCTTTCTTTCGATTTTGAGGGTTTTTTCTTATCTTGCTTTTTTTCCCCCACAGATTTCCTACGTTAAACCTAGCAAAACCCACAGCCCACTACCTGAAGAAGGTCCTCTCTGCTCTGTGGACACACAGCAGCAGTTATCTAACATAAGGAAAAGCTTGTGTGGGGTCTGTTTCTAAATTGTAATGGGGAAAGATTCCTCTCTGTTTTCCCATCGTTTGCAGTTTCTATACTATTTGAACACAGGGCCTGCTTCTGATGCTCTGCCTTTTTGGTTACTGCATACTACACTTGTGGTTTCTTCTCTGATCAGCCCTGAGCACTCTGTCCAGGCTTTTAAACATTATTAGTCTTGATTTACGAGGTGCACATCTTTCCAGACCACATGTCTTCTTCAGTGCTGCTAATCTCTGTTACAAGAGATGAGTTACCATCCTAAATTCACTACCAAAGAATTTTGCTTGGTTAAAGAAGCTTGACTTTTGCCAGAGAGTTTGTAGATGGTAGGAAGGTTTGATACAAAAACCAAGCACAAGCTAGTAGTGTAGTCATATCTCTCCAGGTCTTACTTATTTGAATGACCTGCCAGGCTGGACAAGGCTGTTCAGTGGTAAAGCGAATTGTCAAAACAGGACAGACACTATCACAGATATAAGCAGGAAAAAGACCAATGAGGTTACAGAATCCATCCCTTGCAGGCAAGGCAATATTCCTATTCACTACTGTACATTTTTTTTCAGTGAACAGAAGTTCAGTTTAGCATTATTACAAGTGACTCAGTGAAGCATTCACCACATCCTTTGGGACAATATTCCAGTATCTGCTGAAAAGTTCAGCCTAAGTTCAACTTTCTTTTAATGACATCCTTATATCTTTGCTGTATGTTCTTTCAGTCATCATAGTAAAAGTTCCTCTCACTGAGACAGAACATACAGTGAATCCTTGGTGTTTTCTTCTCAATTCTAAAATAAATCTCCCCAAAATAGTATTTAATGTTTACCTCTGCTTCTTACACATTAAAAAAAATCATTTTAGCTCACATGACCAAGGTCAAGGAACACAGTGTAACATGCTTCATAAAAGGATATGCTCGTGATTTTCAACATAGCTAAATATGAGAGGGACCATGGGCTTTATGGAGCCTCAGCTTTCAATCAACAAATCAGAGACTCAACCACATTGCCCGGTAACCAGAAAAATCAGCCTACATGGAATCAATGGGAGTTTATTCATTAATTTCAATGGAAGCAGGATTTTTCAAATGGGCATTTAATTAAATAGACTTTCTGTGATTCTCCAATCTCTGGAAGTGAGCCAGATTTAGAGCACACTGAGAGAGTTGAGTTGATCCTCATAGAAACATGATCACAATCTACAATTTAAAGAGGAAAAAACACCCCATCCCCCTGAAAATTGTGGTAGGATAGGGGTTGGGCATGATTACAAGGCATATCCTATCTGACACCAGGTAAGATGCACTTTCCCCTTGCTTTTTACCTAAGCACATGACATCTGCTCACAGTTTCTTGTGTGGGAGTCAGATGCCTTCTGGTTCCTCAGGCTTCCTCCTCCACACAGATCCCCTGAAGGCCACAGCATCCCTCATGACTACAGACTGTCCAAAGTACCACACAGTGCTTTTATAGGTAATTGCCTTCCTCATCCAGGTATTACACAGTTTCCCTGCTGCCACAAAAAGCAAGGTGACAGAACGTATGTGAGAGCAGCACTGCCCAAGAGATGTTTCATCCTCTCCAGAGCTTTTTTTTTTTTTAATCCATCTGAAGGTTGTTTAAGGGGTCTTTCACATCAGTGAGTCATCTGACCTGATTCGTAAATGGTGTCAAACAACCCTTTTAGACCCAGAATCTAAATACCACAAGAAACTGTTTCAGGAAGGGAGGGGAGATTTGGAGCACAGGCATCATTATCTTATCACCTCTGTTGTAGACCTTAGTTCTGCATCATTTTGCTTGCACATCAAAGGGTGAGTTAAAAGCTTCATCAAGCAAAGAGGCTGATGCATACATGCAAACACAAATGGCAAGTACTTCATCAGCTTTTGGATCTGAAGGGCATGGAAAAGCAGAACAAAACCAGGGGAGCAAGGCATCCAGACAAATTACATCTGTCTTCATGCTAAGATTCTCAAGGAGGTCCCTGAAAACCCCAGAAGAGGTGTCATCCTAACACATTTAACCCTTTAGAAGAAGAATGAGAATGGATCCACATGTTGATTTCATGATTTCAGGCCAGTTCCTGGCTCATATTTATTGTCAAGAGTGGGGTTCAAACTAACTATATCAATTCCATTGAATCTGGATTCTTATTCCCATTCCCACTTCACAGAGCTGCTGGATCTAGGGTTTGAGTTTGATTCATTAGAGACAGAAGATTTAGGGTGATGTGACTTAGATTTCAAGGACTGAGCCACTTCTCTACTCTGTACCTTAATTGGAACAAGAATATCATCTGAAAGATGCTTCCTTTGACTTGCTTTCTCTGTCTCCAGTGGAAGGGCATATGCACTATTAACAGATGGAGCTTATTTAATTTAATAAAGGCTGGTTTTAATCAGACTTAGAGTCCATTGCAATTAATAACAAAGTCCTCAGTTTCTGCAGAGGTCATCAGACAGCTGGGAGAGACGTGGTGGGGTGAAGGGAGATGACAGACACAGCCTGGCCTGGGTGTCTGGATCAGGGAAGAGCAGCACCCTCCCTGTGTGCTCTTTGAAGAGAGCAAGCCTCAGTAATATTCAACTCAATGAGAAGTTCTGCCCTCACCCAAAAACACTCTCATGGGGATGAGGCTTTTTCCCAAGCAGGTTAAAAAGCTACACATGTACCTGATGGTCACATGGGAAACTAAGGCAGGGAGGCTCTGCTGGGAAAGTGCAACTTTCCAGGTATTTACAAGCTATTTGTGTTTTGTATGTGCTTGAGGGCCAAGGGATGCCCAAGGCCATGCTTGCACAAGTGCTAAATGTGCCATCTGACAGACAGCCCAGCCACAGGCAGAATCAAATGTGGTCATCAAGCAAAGGAGGCATGAAAGCCACATTTCTGCACAGAAAAACCACAGCCTGCTTTGTGGAACTGCTAAAAAAAAAAAACAAGCCAAAGTACAGCTGTTCTCATGCGCTGAGCAACTCAAACCCTCAGGTTGTTTCTGAGATGACTTAGCAGGAGTGCCTAAGCTTGCAAAGTGATCTGCTTAAATCATACCAGAAGTTATTATCTCGCCTGGTCCCCTGGCACTCACTCTTCTCTGTTTTGAATAACTTTCCTTCCCAATAATTCTGCTGTTACAGTCAATGAAAAAACCCACCAATATTCAAGACCAAGAAGGCAGCTTTTGGAATAACAAATGAGAGAAATTACTATCCCAAAGAGAATATGAAAAAAAAAAAAAAACAACAGTGAGAACTGTAAATACTATAAATTTGCTCCCTGTTTTCCCACTACATTAATAATGTTAGGATTAATGTCCACAAATCTGTGTATTTCAAATGCCTGAGAACAAGGGGGTTGTTAAGCTGACCTGTTCCTATGCCAAATCTTTGATTTCTGCATTATGCTTCCAACAGCTTATGAAAAATGTGATATAAAGCTCAAGATGGGAAACCAAATTCCTTTTGTTTTCTCCAGCGTTCAACACAATTCAAAGCACAAAAAACCAAAGCACAAGGTGGCACTTCCCCACTTTTGTAAAGGTACACATCTTTTCCTCTAAAATAACAGCAAAAGGAAACCTTTTATTTCTTCTGCCTTGTTCCCCTTCTGGGGAAAAGGAGAGGTGCTGTTGTCCCATTAAACAGCATGTCCATTCACTCAGATAAGGCAGGCTCATCTCTTAAATTTGCATGTGAAAATTACCCTGCTTCAGCTCTGGAAATGATGCTCCTAGGTGTAAAAAGAGTAGCTTTTCTGCTTTGAAGTTTGCAAGGCAGCGACGATGAAGGCAGGAATTAACTGAATACCGATTACCGGCTCTTGGTCTCCTCCACATCAGACTTTTGAACACAGAACAGAAACACACCAAACGGCCAGGTTACGTTTCTTTTTGCCATCCAAAGCCCTCAAAGAGAGGAGACGAAAGCTGTATTTGTTCCTGGAGCCCAGCCTTTCCTCTGAGCTGCCTGTTACTGACTCAAGGCTATGTTGGAAAAATAGATCTTCAGAGAAGTGCCAACATCAAACATACAAGAGATTTTACAGGTACACGAGTCAAGGCCTCTGTGTGAAGTGCTGTTTCCCAAAGAAAACGTGACCAGGGGAATGCACTGGAATATTTTAATAGTAAGAGGGGCACTCACATTCTCCTCTGGGCTGCTATCAAATAGGGGCTAAATTGTTTTTGGTTTTGTTTTTTTTTTTTGCTAATGGCCCCTTAATTATCATCACAAAGTTCTAACTTGGATTCTCAACCATGAAATCATTTAATCATGCACTTCATCTCCATTTAAACAAGCAAACAAACAAGCAAGCTTGTGCTTCACTTACTGCAATCTTTACCTGCACTGAAATAGTGAGTTAGGCACTCCCCCAAAAAGGGGATGGAGTGCCAAAAGCAATCCTGAGATCCACAATCTCTGGACCAAAAGGCAACTGTTAACAAAGACACAAAAGCTCTGGCCAGCAGTAAGGAGAGAGAAGCACATCCCAAAGCTGCTGCTTCGATTCACTCTCACAGCGGATCGCTGTGACATGACAGAGCTCCAGAGGTTTATGCAAACCCTGTTGCTCCCCTAACCTATCCCTCGCTCTTCTGCAGGGATAAGAAACTTAACACAAAGAGCCTTGGCCAGGGTGTACCTTACTCTCTGTATTTGCTGTCCTAATTTCTTGAGGACTCCTGCATTGCTCTGTAATGGATACCAGCGCTCTCTCTGCTTAATAAATGCCACTCGATTGCAGACCATCTAGGAAATGGTAGAGAAAAGCTTGAGCCCACTTTGATATTGCCTCCCTCAGCCCCTGAATGCTCAGTGCACTCTTCAGCTGTGACTTACATTCATAGAAAAATGACTACATCTCCAAGAGCAGGAAGAAAAAACCTAAAATCACGTGGAGAGAAAATTAAATTATTGCTTGATATTTTAATAATGATCCCTGAAAGACAACTTATTGGATCAGTGCCTTTGTATCCATCTCAGTTTATGAAATTAAAACCTTCATAAGATTTAATAACGAGAAAAAGAAGAGTTTTGAGGGAAAAGATATGCCTCCAGCCTACAATTTTGCTCTTTTCCTTTTCATAATTTTCTCAAGCTACAGAGGGAGAATATCATAAGCAGATAATTCTGTAGCTTGAAGACTATGCTCAGGAGAGTTCAGTTCCATCAATAAGCAGTGTATTTTCAGATGGTATATATCACATAAGTTTTGATAATGGAGTAATTTGAGTCAGATAAACTACTCAAATGAGAAAAGTGCTGAAACAATGTCCAAAATCTGGAGTAAACTGCCATAAGCTGATGACTTGCTGCCTTCTACCTTGCTCAATGTTTGCTTTTACCCATCACACAATGTTCTCTCTGAAGGCCATTACTGGGAATATCATGCCTTGAAGATTAGACAGCCTTGTGCTGGCAGCCCACCTTTCTTGGCCACTATTTGCCTGTTTGTTCTTCTGTTTACCTTTGATGTACTCTTGACAGCAATCTGAGTTAGGCCCAAATGTCGATGGGCTGAATGAGATGAGCTCTTTTGATCTTCCCATGCAGGATTAGCAATTCCTGCCTGATAAGGACGTTGAAGGTCAAGCCATGATGGATGTGGACTATCTCACCCTATGCCTCAGCCACATGTGTGGCTCTGTTGCAGTCCTCAGCTACGCAGGCAGGGTATTTGAGTCATGGTTTTGTGGAGACTTATGACCACAGGAGCAAAAGCCCTTTCTTAGTCCTGGCTCTGTTATCTGAGTCAGTGACCACCTAACACCAGCAATCTTTGATCTGAATGTGCAAAGAGGAGGTTAAATTGAACCAAGGGCTGATAACTGACAACAGGAGTGTGACAAATTCACAAAGGAAAGAACCTAAATCCTCAGGCTAAGCATGCAGCTTAAAATCCACACTGACACCTACTGAAATTCTGACAACAGCCAGCCTTTTCCCTTTGCTTGCAGAATGGCATGTGTTCAGAACACTCTCAAGGCTAAAATTCACTTCTTCAGATTGGCTAATTTGAGTTGGCCCATTAAGTATTCCTTAAACAGTCTTAGACAGTCAATTGTAATCTAGAAATGTTCTGTAGATAGGGCTCCAGCAGGAATCCTTGAAATAAACTGTAGTAAAAAGAGAAAATGATAGTCTGTAATAGAATCACTCCATTCAACATAATAGAAAATAAAGCATAATCAGTGATTTGAAGAGCGACACACTGTACTAAGCACCACACATTACTCATTCTCTTCAAATGATCAAAATTGCCAGGATTTTCTCATGTCTAGAGACCAAACAGCCCCATAAAGAAACTGCTGAATACCAAGAGGAAAATTTTTCTCTCCCAAGAAAAACCCTTTGGTGGCATTAAAGACTTGCAGTCGGCATCTCAAAGGAATGAGTATAGATTTGACAGTAGCCACGAGTCCCATTACACCTCTGAGGCAGCTTCCCAGCCCCTGGACCTCACCAAAGGATCATTTCTAGAATGTAAGAGAATGAGAAACATTAAGCTCAAAAGTGAGGCTAAATCTGCCTGATGTATTGTTAAACATGTCAAGCCTTTGGGATAAATTACCAGCATCCAACCAACAGCACGAGTCACCATTGTCAGAGAACAGCATTTGTTGCACAGTGTGGCCTCGCTGCCTCTAGCACAGAGCACACATAAATCTTGTTAGTGAACTAAGCATAACTAATGCTTTGTGTAAGCAGTTGTTTGTATGATTTGAGTATTTAGGAATCCAACCTTCCGAAACAAACTGGCTTTCACAGGTACCAGTGGTAGCTCCTCAGTCAAGCCAGGAATCACTAAGCAGTCTTGTGATGTCAAGTTTCAAGCAGAAATCCCCTGATGTCATGATGTGACCTCATGGAAGGAAATACAAAAAGAGGTCTCATTATGCCTAAATGCTTCATGCTTCGAGCTCTGGAGGTTTACCGTTATTGTGCAGAACAGTTAGACCCTGATGTGTTCACCTGGGAGAAAGCATACAGAGGTCTGGTGTTCCCAAGAAGCTGTTTAAAGTTGAGTGTAAAAGAAGCAGCAATTTCATCTTCCCTCCTGACAAATCCCTCCCTCCTCCTGAGAACAAATCAAGCATCTAATTGAGAGAGCATCACGGAGCAACTGGCTCCCTTCAGTGCTGAGCAAGAGCTTGTTCTAGCATCAAAGTCACTGTGATTGGCATTCCTGTACCGTGAGGAACTGTAAGCAGGAAGCACAAGGGAAAAATAAGAAGGTCTGCAAGACCTTTGATATTAGCTGTGAGCATCTGCAGGATTTACTGTCAGAGCTACCTTAGTGTCTGATTTTCCCACTGCATGGATGCTTTCAGGAGCTTAAGCCACCGGCACAGCTCCATGGCTTCTTCCTAGTACAATAAATATTTCTGCAGCATGTGTAAAAACTTGCACTGGAGACACTTTACTATGTTATCAGAGAAAAGCTTGAAAGTTGTAAAGGTCCTGCCAAAACTGAGAACAGATAGATTTGTAAGCCAAATACGTATCTCTACCAGAGCTTTGATGTTTACATTAGCAGCCACTGAGTGTCCTTCCAACTGTCTTGTAATCAAACGTGCCTGGCTCATCTTGTCTAATACACTGCAGAACACTTTATCTTGGTCTAAGCCCAAATATGAGCATCTTGCAATCTTTATTGCATGAATTGTCACAACAGTCCTATAAGGTGGGGAAATTATGTTTTGCAAGTAAGAAAAGGAGGCCCAGAGGTGATCTGTGCCAGATTTCAGTCAAAATCAAAGTTTAGCTCTGCAGATCTGCCAAAGAGCAGGGGAAAGAGCTGGAAAGTGAAAATCTGTTAAGTCACAGAATCACAGAATGGTTGGGGTTGGAAGGGACCTCTAGAGATCATCCAGTCCAACTAAAGCAGGCTCACCTAGATCAGGTCACAGAGGAACACATCCAGGTGGGTTTGAAAACCTCCTGAGAAGGAGCCTCCACACTCTTCCTGGGCAGCATGGGCCAGGGCTCTCTCACCCTCACAGTAAAGTCTTTTGTTCTGTTTAAGTGGAACTTTTTGTGTTCCAGCTTATGTCCATTACCCCCTGGCCTTGAAACAATATAAAAAATAAGTGCTGCCCTGTCTTTTTGACACTTTTAAATACTTGTGTTATTGAGACCCTCCTCAGTCTTCTCTAGGCTGAACAGTCATGGGTCCCACAGCCTTTCCTCAGAAGAAAGATGCTCTCCTATTCTTATTCCCATCTGGAAAAGGTGTTGGGTTTTTTTTCTGTCTGTGCAAAGTTGCATTTATTTGTTGCAAAGTCAGAAGCTGACAACAAAACAAAGATAAAAATCCTAAAGCTGTTGATCTGCGGGTCTGCCACACCCCCTCCCTCAGCACCACGGAGCCCCGGCTCTGCCTGTGCTGTGACACATGACAGGCCCAGAACCCCTCTCCCCGCTTTGTGATTTAGCTCAAGAAAAGGACTGTTCATGTTTTACATCTGATTGTCTAAATTAATCCACGCTTTCTCATCCTTCTAATGCACTACACAGCTCCTCAATCGATGTGCTCCTCCCCGGGAGGGAGCAGCTACACGCTCCAAGTTCCGCTTGGCTGTGTACCATTGTGTGGCAGAACCGGTGGCTGTCACCCTCTTGTCATGTTAAGAGAATAATATAATTTAATCTTTCCAGGCAGTTTAAATGAAGCTGCTCTAGCCTGAAATAGATACATGGGTGTACACCATGCAAAAGACAGATCCCTTTGATAAGCATGTTACCTGTGTCTCTAGCACACACACGGGGATGTTAGAGATGTGCAGGGTCGTGTCTCCCCCAGCACAGAAAACTGTCACCACATATGAAGGGAATGAAACTACTATTTCTTTGTGCCATGTCTGGAGGTCAAACAGACTGACCTGCAAGTTTCCCTTTCAAATGATTTTACTGTAGTGAGGGCTAGCTTCACTGCACAAGACCTCCGTCACACACGGGAGTGCCTGTTTCACCAAACACAAACATAGAATAGTAGGGATTAGAAGGGACCTCCAGAGCTCATCCAGCCCAATCCCCTGCTAAAGCAGGTTCCCTTCAATCAAGGGGCACAGGAACGTGTCCAGGTGGGTTTGGAAACCTTCCAAGAAGAGCCTCCACACCCTTCCTGGGCACCCTGAGCCAGGGCTCCCTCACCTCAGCACCAAACAAGTTTCTCCTCATATTCTAGTGGAACATTTTGTGTTCCACCTTATGTCCATTTCCACTTGTACTGTCACAGGACACTACAGAAAAAGGTGTCACCTCATCCCCCTGTCATCCACAATCTGCAACTCCCATCTCACTTCATCACACAGAAAAGACAGTGTGATCTGATCTAGGTGGACCTGCTTTGGCTGGGGGCTTGGACTAGATGCTGTCTAAAGGTCCCTTCCATTCCCTACCATTCTGTGACTCTGGTTATTCCACTTCCCTCTATGCCCTCACCCTTCTTCCTGCATATGACACCAGCCAGCCCAAGTTCTTTCCACCAGAGTAGTTCCACTCATTTAAACACAGGAGAGATTTTTCTGGTCTTGCTTTCACCACACAGAGACTCCTCATCTTAGTCCTGTATGATCATACATTTCCCACTCCCCTCTCCATTCTTTGCTGTGCTGAGAACTGGGAGCACAGCTTCACCATGGAGGCAGGAACACTCACAGTGTGCAATCATCTGTATTAGGGAAAAAATAAAAGGCATAAAATACTGGTTAACAGGAACGTGGAGCACATAAAGATCAGATTCATACTCAGCGTGCAGCCCTTCACACACAGAAAATGAACTGAGCAATCCACCTTTTGCAACCCTGCACCTGTTACACCAACCATTTCTGTTGTTCTAAGGCACTACATCTATCACAGGAAAGCCAGGTGGTGTGTGGAGCCCCTGGCATGGCACAACTCCCCATGCCAGGCAGTGGTTCAGGGTTCCCAGTGGGGAAAAGGGATTTTGCAGAGCCAGCAGGCCCTGATCATCTCTTGCAGTGAGGTATTTGTTGCCTATCTGAGGACTTTCTAAAAACATTGTTCAAATATCATCCAAAAAAAAACCTTACTTCAGTTTCTTTCCTCTTCACTTTACAGCCAGTCAACACACTTGTCCTCTCCAGAGAAACGAGAGTCACAAACATTTTGAAAAACCTTACACATTTCTGAGTTGGAAAGTATAATCCCTCTTTAAACAAATCCTTATTTTCTACTGCTCTAACATACTCTTCGTGACAGCACTTAGATTTGGAAACAAAGTCCCCCTGCCACCTGAGAGACAGAGTTTGTTTATTTGCTTACAAAAGGCCAGCAACTGGCATGCTTTCAATGCCAGAGAGACCCTTGGAGCAATCAGTGGCTTGTAAAAGAGTGTTTCTGCCTGGTGCTCAGTGGTTTGGGGGTTTTTATACACTTGTAAGTGATTTTTGCATTTGTGGCCTTGTGGGACAAATAACATTGCTGGAACCAAGCAGCATGACTAAGTATAACACAAACTTCCTCACAAGCCTCTTCTGGCACAGCTGAAAATTCACCTCCAACAAGGCAGCTGTTACAGCAAGCACTTGAGTAGCTCTGAAACGAAGGCCAGGCACAGGCTCAGCTGTAAGAGCTGAAGTACTAGAGTAAATAATCTCTCTAGGGATTAAAACTGATTGTTAACTGCAGAAAGCGTCCCAAGGCAGTTTTAGGGGCAAGTGACCACAGCAATTGCCCAGAGCTGTGGCCTATGAGTACACAAAGTACTAGTCATTCAGGAGTGGTACCAGTCAGTAATTGCAGTTCAGCATCATTTCAAGCCTACAGGCAACTTCACTTAATCAAGAACCATTCCTTATTTTCTTTTAATGAAGATTTTCTAATCATGGGCAGGACAAATTCCCCACTCATGGTAAGGTGTGGCCTCTGCTAGAGGAATGATGCTTGCACTCTTCTCTCATTTGTGGAGCTTATGCAGTTCAGACCTGCAGCAGCCCATTCAGCATTTACTCTGACATCATATATATCACCACCTCCTAAAAAACACCCATAATCTTGTATGGAGGCCAAAGCTCGTGTGGGGGAAAGCTCCTCTGCAAGAGCAGCCCCAAGTGTTATAACTCCCATCCACATAGCTGACATTTGGCAGGCTTGGAAGCGATTCATGAAGGTGAATGTTGATAGAGAAGGGTCTGCTGAAGTGGTTTCCTTTGAAGAATGAAAAGTGACAATAACACCGAATAAACAGCCTAACAGGTGTCTTAGGTTCTTCCCTGCAAAGCCCGAGACCTGCATGTGTGGAGCACATTGAGCCCTGGGATCCACATTTCCAAAGGGATGGCTGCTGTCTGAGGGGTGCAGAAATCTGTACACATGTCTGTGCCTCATGCAGTGAGTGACAATTGAGAGAAGAAAGAACAGCAAAGAAGAATAAGTGCTGCTCTGGAGCTGCCAGTCCTTTGAGGGTCACAAGAGACCAAAGTGTTTCAGGTGCAAACAGTGTATGGAGATACACAACCTTAAAGGCTGGAGCATGGTCCTGGGGGGCCAGTATTACATGCTCTGTATCATACTCATGGCCATGTTCAAACATGATTTCTCAGCTCAACCAGAGTTTTTACAAGCAATAGAGCAGGTACATTGCAACAATACAGCTTATTTCACAGTGGAAAGGGGCTGTAAGCCAGTCCAGCACTCAAGAGATGGTCGAGAAGTCAAAGGCAAATGTATTTGGGCAGCTCTGTTCTTTATCACCCACCAGTAAAGCTGCCACAACTACTGAACTGTGGTCTCTTGGCCTACCCTGGTCACACAGAGAACCCAGTTAGCTAAACCTCAATAAAAGAGATTCTCAGAAAACAGCATAAGGGCTATTCCATTTCCTAAGCACTACAAAAGGACAGTCAGCTCCCAGCACAGAAGATGCTGCATGACTTTCTGATATTGATTGTGCTGGTGCCTCAGCAGAACACAGGAGCCAAAGGTGCTCCAGGTCCTGCTGTGGGGAGGGAATGCAGCCATGGGGCACACAAGTTGGGCATCCCCACTACCTTTCCTTTTAGACACATCACATGCCAGGGATTCTGAGGGTTTTTTGTCCTCAATTCCCAAATTTCTGTGTTTGAGGCATATGTAAACGTTTGGCTTCATTTTATGATAAACTCAGTTTTCAGAAAGAGGAGGTGAATGCATCACCAACAATGGCACATCAGAGAATTTGACATTTTCCACAACAGGACATTTGCCTTGGACTTCAAAAAAAAGCACTGGTGCCAGGCTTCTCAAAGGAGAGGAAATGCTATAGTTCAGTCAGTCCTAGCCAGAGGACTCGACCTCAAAAGACTTTGTGGGTACTAAAGACATGGACAAAGTTAATGATGGATAGAGACACTGAGGTACTGATTATCAGAAAGAAAAATATTTCCAGTTCTCTGGGCTTATCCTGCTGATGTAAAAGCAGCTGTATTAATTCTCAATAAAATTAAGAGAAGAATGAAGTACCTTTTATACGAAAAAGCCTGTAACTACAATAGATACTGACCATGAATATAAATGGGAACATATACAAAATTAGGCCAGGCAAATTAGCCAGTGCTAAAAGCTTGGATGTAGCTTGAACATGCCAAATGTTAATCTGGAGAAATCTTGTAATTGCTTTAAGGATAGGCTTAAGATACTGTAAGTAAAAGCCATTCAATAAGCAAGCAGAGTACGTAGCAGGCAGCTACCGGGAATATCATAGAGTTGAAAAAGCTTCTTTCCATCTCCATCTAGTGGGGCAGATGAGAAAGTGCTCCGTCCCACCATGCCTCATGGCATCAGACGCAGGGATTCACCCTCCTTACCTAACAAGGAGCTTTTCTCTCCCCTAATTCTTTCCCCGTGGCTTTCTGCTATTCCCCTAGCTGCATCTCTCTCCATTTCTCTCCTCGCCTCTCCTTCCATAACAAAAGAGTGATTATCTTAAGTTTCTTCCTTTTGCTTTATGGCATTCATTGCACATTAGGGCCATTTTACAGTGAGATTTACGGGGATGTCACGAATAGAGAAAATAGTTGTAAAATAAGCACGGACAACATTATAAAATAGCAATAAAATCAGCAATAATGCACAGCTGTGTATTTATGTCTGCCACCTGTTCATTTGGGCTTTTTTTTTTTAAAGCCACCTCTGATCAGATCACATAGTTCAGCAAAGGAATGATCTGGTAATGTTTCACATGAAAGCAAAGATCTAAATTTCACACAATTCTCCCAACCTTTATATATAGACACAAAGAGAGAGCATCCACTGTATACACTTGTACATGGGCATCAGAAACAGGGAAGATACATCACCCGTGTTGCTCATGTGTGACAGTTATCAAATAATCACCTCTACATGGAACATATGCACAAAAACATACATCCACACACGATAAATATACATCTGATCACATGCTCTAGGCACACATATCCATTGCCTTTGACATTCAGCAGCCCTTCAGCATCCCAAGCCCTTGTTCCCAGACTGCAACTTCTGGGCTGCATGCAGTGTAAGCATTTCTTGGCCATGGCTTGTAGAGAGCTAGAAGAACTATATCCAGCTATGTGAGAAGAAGAAAGATGTCAGCTCAATATCACATCAGTCAGTGACAGCAGGTTCAGCATATCCCTACCACCAGAGGGTAATCAGCAGCCAAAGGGGCTCAGGCCAGCAGCCTTCCTTTTGGGCTGAAGAGTATGTAAACAGTGAGACTGAAAGAGGTTAGTGTTGTCCTTTAATCTAACTTCCAACATGGACCATTCACAATGAGCTGCACTTAATAATTCAGCTCCAAATATGCTTTCCACTTAGTGCTAGGATGGTTTGCTGAGACCATCTTTCTCCTTGAGCGAGTGGGCTGAGGCCAGCCACTACTTGCACAGAGCCCATTTCATCCAGTTTGCAACTTGCTTTCCATCTCTGGCAAACACTTGTACATGCAACACTCTGAAATAATTGCTGTGGGATCTGTGAACAGCCTGGTGCCTTTAGATATCCCACTTTGCTTTATGGATCGTTTTGTGACGAACAAGGGCAGAACAGCCACCTTGGGTAACATCCAACCGACGGTGATAAAACACAGCCCTGTGTATGGTATCACCTAGCAGGAACATGTGAAAGGGTCTGTCAAAGAACATTTGGATGAACTATCAATAACCTTTCCTGTGCAAACCACAGAACTCGCTGGAATGGGAAACACATGGACTGAATTGTAAAAGTCCTATCCTGACACAGTCAGTGCTGTCACAAACCATTAATGGCTACATTTGAGGCAGTTCTGTTTGGATGCTGCAGCTCAGCCTGTAAACGATGCTGCCTGGTTAACACATGTTTTTAACAGTCACCTCTGAATCAGGAGGCATTTTTCATTGCACAGAGACCTGGTGAGCTAAACAGTAGAAGAAACTGCAAACAAATGCAAGTGTAGAGCTGGTGAAAAGCTTCAGCTGAAACACAATAAGACCTCAGCAGGGATGCAGCAGGCAGGTCTCATGTTCTCCCCGTTTCCCACCTGCCAGATCCTCTGATCCCAAGGTACTCACAGTATGACTGTCGTGTGCTGTGGGAAAACAGGTCCCTGTTAGGGAAGGGAATGAGAGAATACAATGCCTGAACTACAGCTCTTCAGAATTTCAGTTTTAATCAGCTAGGTACCTCAACATTTTGGTTTTTCCTCCTAATTGTTTGGGACATTCTGGTTTTTATCAGAAAGTTCCTTATTGTACAAGTTTAGTAAAATTCAATCTCTTCCAGCCAAGAGGTACAGAACAACTCTTAGCTAAACAGTAATGATATTATCAGACAGCAAATGACCGTATGACAGAACAGCTTGAAGCCATATTAACCCTGATTTTATTCATCACTGAGTCACACAGAGAGCAAGTGGGGTGCAAGTTAGGCTCCAGGACCATTAACAAACCTCCTTTTTCTGATCCTCAGTTCACTCACCTCTGCCCTGGGCATACTGAAGTTTCTCTAACTCACAAGCTTTGAGGCTAAACACATTAATAATTGTAGAACACTCTTCCCTCAGTAGCTAGATGAAAAGGATGTAGAAATCAAAACAATGTATACAAGATTATTATAATAGGAATGATATGAAAGCCCTTGTACAAGTGCTTGAAGGCCATTGGATAAAGTCATTCAGTGATGACCCTAAAGCTATAATGAGCTTCTCATCTTGTACAGCTTCTCCAACTAATAGAATGTGATAGTGAAAAAAGGGAAGATCAGGCTTTTGTGGACTGATGCCTGAAGGCAAATCTTTCCTTATCAGAAGTTCTGCAGGTCAAAATGGGATCAAGAATCTTCATCACTCGCAAGCAAATAATTACCCCAAAGGTGAAAGACAAGTAACTGAGGACCCATCCAAATTACACAGAGCTAGCACAGCACAAAGCAAAAGATTTCTGATGCGGTGATCTTTCTCACGGTTATTTGTCACAAGTATTCCTTTATCTGTTGGCTTCTGAGGAAAAGAGAAGGATCAATTCTGGCAAAGAAATCTCTACACTGCAGTTGAATTTTCAAAGCTGTGATAGATCATATGGACATTGTATAGAAATGAAAAGAAGGTCAGGAAACACATGCAGCCTAGCAGTTAGTGCTGCATTTGAGATGCGTGAAGGATCAAGCAACGATAAGCTGGATACTGTGTTGAAGTTAATAGGAAAGTACACAAAGCAATAATGAAGCATATACTTCAAAAGCATGAGCCCACTCCTGCCCACAAAGGCACACAAATTAAAGCTGAAGTTTGCAGTAAAGCTTGTGAGGAGTGTTCATATGCAAGAAGCAGGGGGAGGTCAAAACTAAAAACCACCATTTCCTAATATTTAAATGTCAATACTCAAAAATCTCCAGCCAAAAAGAATCAATCCACCTCACTGCTTCTAACAAGAGTTTCCTTGATGCAAAAGCATTTTTAATTGTGTTTTCAATTTAAAAAATCTTACAGCCTCTTAAGTGTCAGACATCTCTTTTCTACACAAAGTTAGCTCATCGGGGCTAGGAGTGGTTCAAGGTACATTAAAACAAAATAAACTCAATCACATTCATATTGCCAGAGCTCCTAGCCTTTAAATACCATTCCTCAGCCATCAGTGAGCGACCTGACTCATTTCAGCCACCTAATATACATGATTCCTGCTCTTTGGTGATACCTCTTGCTCACGTTAGATCGCAGAGGCTAAGCACTGGGGTGATATCAACAGAGCATCAGAAAGTGGCTTATCTGTTCACAAAGCTTCAAATAATAAGGAAACGTAACGTTGAGTTACACAGTCTGCTAGCACCAGTGATACAGTACAGCTTGTGACAACATGCTGCTCCGAGTTAGCAAATCACAGTTTTACTGCTATTTTCTTTGGCTGCTGCAGAGGGAGGCATTTAAAAGCTTAGGTCAATATCAACCATTTTTAGAAGTGACAGACATCCGCAGTTAAGAGGAGCTTCAGCTGCAAACTCAGCTCTTCGGAGTCAGGCCATAAATGCGTTTCTCCGGACAGATATCCAAAAGCGGAGGCACTCAAGTCCAAGAGCTACAGCTGGAATAGTTGGCCCAGGTGTTTCTTTCTCCCTGACTCTCCCAGTTTTATTTATTGAGACCAGAAAGATGGACTGGCCAAACATGAGTGAATAAATATAGCACTCTAGGCATCTTGTCATTCCCATCCTCAATGAGCATGACATCATTCCTTATCACAGCAGCATCCTGAGGGAAGGAAAAAACTAACAGCTTTGACACATGCCAAGCACCTGATTCACGCTCACTTTACACCAGCTTTCTGTGCCACTGCAGTTCAGACAAAAAATGTGACTCAGACCTGATTTTTATCAGGGATTTAGGTGGTTGGTTGTTTCTAAACAACAAAAACAAACCTCCATGGTGTTTATCGTTATGCTCCTGATACTGTGAAGAAACTTCAAGAGAGTTGTCTTCAGATCAAGTCTGAAAGGGACAGATTTCCCCCTGGGGCAAAGTCACCGTGCATCTGAAGGCAGAGGAGCCTGGATGTGCCTTCAGGACTGCAGAGATGGCTTAACTCTGTCCACCTTCGTCCCACTGTTTAGTTCCTGCTGCGCAACCTCTTTTCCCCACCTTGTCAAAAACCTACAGATTTTTGTCAGATAAGCAAGCATACCTGAGGGTCACAGCTCCTCTTATGGGTTAAGCTGTTGGAAAAAGAATCAGTGGGAGATTTTTTTAAACATCTTTTCCCTCTGGAATCTTCTCATCACACCTTGGGCTCTGTCCAAGGTCCTTCCCTGTCCTGCAGGGCTGACTGTCCTTTGCATCCATGTCAGAAACACAAGAAATACCTGCAAACCATCCTAGGGCAATAAGAAATGAGCGTGACAGGTTTCAATGAATGTGATGTGTCCTTGTCACCAGGGTTAAAACTGGGACACAGAATTCCAAAGCCAGTAAAACTCAAGATAATTCAGCTTCACTCATGTTTAAATGAAAGAAAGGAAGAGGAAGGGAGAGGACCATGCAGCAAAAAAAGAGAGGGAATATGTTTCTCTGAGAACTGCTATCAAAAGCCACCATGCACCCTGCAATCCACCACATGCACCAAGATGTCACTAGTAGTGTGGGCTTGCTGTTGTTCTCCTCCTAGAAACTGCAGCTCTGACACTCAAAAGTCTCTCTCCTCCTTTTGCCTTAATCAGGAACCTTAACCACATGCAGTAAACAATGATCTCGGCCTAATTTGCAACGCTTAGCTAAGATCTGTCTGCATGTAAGTGCTATGTCACTGTATTTACTGTAGGTATTAAGACAGTCATCTCTGCTGCTGAGCCTACGGCAATATTTCTAAACTTCAAAGGCCCTTATAGAGAATAATCTTTTGGCTAATTAAATCAGGGTATAATGTAACAAAAGTTGTGGGTTTTTTTCCTTCTCTTCCTTGAGTTTTTGCTTTCATAACCTAATCAGGCATTTTACTGGGTGAAACATCTCTATTAAGTCTCTCATTTCTCAGCCACATGATAGAAAAACAGGATGATAATTGAGGCTGCATAATTGATGTGTGCAATGACAGAATATAGAAAAGGGCTCCATTAGCCAGGTCACATCATTAGCATACATTACGTTCAACAAGATTGCTCTCTTCACCTCCTATTTATTAATGGGTTAATCCAGTCCTATCAGCCTGAATACATCATTGTTTAGGTCCTTTCCTGTAAGGTACAGTAGCTCAGTTTTACATTAGGAAAGAATTGCAGCCAAGGGCAATAGAATCCCGTAAGTGTCATTGTTGCAGTGGTGCTGTTTGCAGAAACTCTCAGTTCCCTTAAAAGCCAAGACTTCAATGAACTCTGCAGCACCAACATGTCCTTGGCAGCACAGGCCTAAACAGATAGGAAACTCCTGCAAGGACACATGAATCGTTGCCAGAGAAGATCACACATGGACTCCTCCAGTGATCCCAACATCTAGACTGTCTTCCATTTCCTGATTACCATATTGCTCAGCAAGTAAAGGGAGATTATTTCCTCACCCACTGTCATAGATGTAGAGAGATACCAGCTTCTCTATCAAAACAAACTCAAAGCAAACTGATTTTTCAATCTTATATGTTCTCTGCCCCTCTACAGTGGTGAGGATACCTGGCTACTGCATTGACAATCTCTGCACCCCAATCTCTTTGGGTGAACCTGCTCAAAGAATTTGCTTGCAGAGTTGGATGCAGCTGCCCATCACCCCAAAAGCTCTGGAAGAGTTCACGTCTGCTAGCACTGATGCAAGAGTAAAAATGTTATCTACCAGAGTGCTCTGCTAGATGCTGGAGGGAAAAACTGTTCACAAAGACAAACCAGAAAAACCTTTAGGTGCTGCAAGGGAGGATTCTGGTTTGGTTATGTCATGATGTTAGAGAAACCTTTTACATTTGGTATTTATTTAAGTGTCTTAATTTAACCCATGTGAATACCCACTAAGCATGGGTGCCCAAAGAACAGATAGCTTTAGAAGATTTCATTGTTACAAGTGAAAAATGAGATGGGATCCTTTATCCAGGACTGCCTGCCACTTTCCTCCTTGTCTGAAGCCCTGTGACTGCTTAAAAAGCCCCTCAGGATTTCCAACTTGACAATACAGAATAGAGTCTTGGCCAACTGAAGTGTTCATTCCTGGGTTATCTTTTTAAAGTAACCTGGGCATGATGTCTCAAACTGCTATGATTGCTGTACATTTTCATCTTATTGTTTTAGCACATGGAGAGATCAGCTGAGCTCAGAGCTCCCTTGTGCTAGACATGATATTGGTAACCAGATAAAGGGCAGAAAAAAGAAAGGACTATTATTCCTATCTTACACCTAGGTTCAAAAAAAACCCCTTTGTGACTTGTCTAGTCACATAGAAAAATCTATTAAAAAAGGAAGTAAAGACAGATATTTTTCCTTGTAGTCATGCTCCTTACCTGTACTAATTAACTTGCCTCAAGGCAATAATTATCCACTTCGTTTCCTGGCCTATCATACTCCCCTCCACCAGGAACAGAACCAATGAGGCCAATCTCTTAGCTTAGGCATGACTCACTTATTGTTCCTCCAGGAAGAAAACAGTCTTTGTAAGCTAACTTATTCTGGGAAACTACAGATCAAGCTATTGCCTTGCTTGCCTGAGTGACATCTCTACAATACAGACATTACCAAGACCATGCAGTTAATCATTGTTGCCAGGTGCACTTCTGCCTAACAGCACAGCCTTCTCAACTTAGCTACTTGAGTAGAGTAGACACACAAACCATTCTCATTTTCATATCTCATTCAGAAAATGTCACAGAAAGACTTCTGTGCCCGAAGCTAGTGATGCATTGATATATTTACTAGCTTATCAGCAGCAGCACTGTGGCTGAGACATGAACATAATCAATCTGCTGTGTTGGATCTCTCAGACATGTTAAAGTTATGTTAATCAGACAGCAGGTCGTCAGCTTTTCTAGTGATGTACCAGAGCATTTTTTTTTAACACCTAATAGTAGCAACTCACAGTTCATAAGTTCTGGAATATAATAAATGCTTCTAACTCCTAACTAGCCTTTCACTCACATGCCTGTTCTATTCCTCAGAGCTGGCGTGGGATACAGCACAAAATACTCTGAAGACCTCCACTAGAGCAAAGCTCTCATATCAACAAGCAAATGGAGCTTTCCACATATCAAGGATGCTGAACCAAGCCATATATACATGCCACAAAAATCTTCCAGTGCCATTGAAAAGTAAAAAGGAATTGATAGAGTCTTGATTTAAATTAAGCGAGCACTGTCATAGCAGCCAGTATAAATAGAGAAAGAACAAACAACCCTTTTGCCACTGGACCCTCTCCCCCAGCACTCCACAAAATTTATATAGCTGTTCTGCTACAAAAAAAACTTCTCCTACATTCAGCTAGCATAAACTATTTGTCTATTCTATACTTCTTTTTAATATACATCATTGAAATTACTTTCATTCAGGTTTTGATCAAAAACAGTTCCTATCCAAAGCCAAATAAATCCCCACTGAAAGATTAGTTTTCCTGTGAAAATTCAGTGATCATCAGACCTGAAACTGCAATCATCATGAAATGGCACTGCTTGACTTCACTTTTCAGCCTGCATGTCTTGATTCAGAGCTCAGTCTAGGCCAGCTGATGGCAAGGGAATTGCCCCAGGGCTACCCAGCACCATCCATGCCTGAACTTCTCCAGCACTGCATTGACTGAGCATTCCATTGACAAACTACAGACTCCTGCTCTGGTTTAGGACAGGATTTACTCAGCAAATTCTGGCTGATTTGCATGGCAGGTGGCCCAGGGACTGAGTGTGAAAAAAAAAAACCTCAAAATCTAGAGATTTGGCTTGTCCTAGAAAGGGTAGATTGGAGTATTAACTGTCAGTCCTGACTAAATAACCAACTGAGTTGTATGCAGCAGAAAATAAGGGAGGCTGGATGCACACCTCCATCTGCCTTCTCCCCTCTTCTGAAAGGACTAAGCAACCAAGACTATTTCTTTTCCCACGTGTCTAAGACCTCACGTACTCACATCTTGGAGGTGGTTTTTAGGAGCTGGGATTTCTTACTCCCACGTTGAGTCAGATTTTAGTTCTGAAGAGAGTGGTTTTAATCTCTGGTAAAGTCAGCATAGCTTACCCAGAAAAGAAAAAAAAAGAAGAGAGAGAGAGAGAGAGAGAGAAAGGAAAGGGCTGTTTTAATTGCATTAATTATGATACATTCTCATTTGTTTCTGATGACTGTTGCATTTTAGGATCCAGGAATGGTATCACTGAATTTTAATCAGAGATCTGAACAAGCTACTGAAATATGATTAGTTTTTCTATCTGACACTGTGATTACTGCTTAGGAGACATCTGCTGTTGCATAAAATCAAATCATCCTTTTCTGTCTTCCATTGTGTCAATGTGGGAGCTTTTCTCTTTTTTTTTTTTAGAGTAGGTGGAGACAATCTCAAGAAAGACCCCAGCGAAGAAGCACAGCTCAGCTCCCAGCACAGCTCACTGCGTGCCCTCCAAGAACACTGGGATGTACCCGTCTGATGGTTTTTGCCCTTTGCCAGACCTCTAGGCTGATAAATTGTCTGCTTCTACAGTGGGAAAGAAAGCTAAAAAAAAAAAAAAAAAGCATTTGCATGCACAGGATGTGGCTCTTTTCTGTACAGCAGTGGGGCTGCCAACTCTTCCCATTCTCATGGCTCGACTCTTCTCGTTGTCCTTGTGACACCTGGTCTCGGGTATAACTTGAACAGCCTACAGCTGGGGTCTCTGTTCCTGTTAGCATGTGCTGGCAAAATACTCCTTCAAAACAAAATCTGGCCCTCTCATCTATGCAGGTGAACAGGCCTTTTTCAAGATTGCTTCATCAGAGGGCAGATGGTGGCTTTAGGCTACGCATTTAAAAGCCTGATCTTGGGAGGTGCTGCTCTCAACTGGGGTTGAGGGCAGCATTCAGCACCTTGCAAAGACAGGATCTAGAAACTAGAGGTAGCAGCAGAGAGGGGAGGAAGAAGAAAAGAAATACAAAGGGGGAAAAAAAAAAACATAAGAAAGAAAAAAAGGTAATATTTTTCACATCTGACCTCAAAGTTGCTGAGACTGCTGTGAGGTATTTTTCCCCACTCAGGTTAGTCTGTTCTAAAAGGCTGTGGGCATCAAAGAGAAAACATTATAAAATATCCGTCTTCCACTCGCCTGCATTTTGCTTGTAATAGGTCTCCCACTTACACTGTTATTTTTTTTCCTCCCTCATCTCACCACAGAACAGAGGATGGCTGCTCACAAGGCTCATTAATATGCATAAAGTGCAGTATAATTAGTTGCCACAGGTAACCCTTCTACAACTGTGTGAATTGAGCTAATGTGCAAATATATGAAGCACTGCGAGTAGGATGGTGTAAGTAAAAGTCCCCCATTTCATAAAAGGAAATATTTGAATAATATGCAAATGCACTGGATGTTATTAACAGGATGTCAAGGTTTGACAGTCCGTGTTATTGTGGAAATAAATGAGTTTTGACACAAATAACTTAGATATGCATTGATTTTTTGAGCAAACGTTGTAATGAGATGTTATGTATTGTAGTGCAGGTTTATACAGATTTTGATGACTATTAGGGGAAAACATAACAGTGGATCAATTATTAATGTATTCATTAATATGCTCCAATGTGTAACAATAATTATTTTGTTTCTTTTCTCCTCCCCCCCCCCTTTCAAAATGCAATACCTCTTGCATTTTTTATATACCTGCTTGAAAGTATTCAGAACAGAGTCAATATAGGATTCAAATCAAAGATGTCAGGAAAGATGAAATTATTCCAAAAAAATAAAAGAGACTGTACCTAACAACCACAGTCACACACTACATGAATGCTCCTTATACTCTGAATTTCTCATTATAACTCCCTGGAGGAGGCATTGGCTTCTGTTCTTTCAAGGAGCCCAGTTTACATGCAGAAGCCCATGGTCAGGTCAACACTTCCTAATGTTGGTCAGTGAGCTTATGTGAATTTCCATTGTGTTGGCATTTGCTCCTGAGAGGCAGAAGAAAGATGCATCCAGAAAGCATTCAATGCCTAAGGACAAACATCTGCTGAAAGAGCTTGCTGGCCAAGTTCACCAACAGGGGAATCTGCAGTTGATCCTTTCTCTTGAACCTGCCAGATGTCCCTGTTTTGTGCCATCCTGTCCTGATTTCTAAAAGGATTGTCATAGAATCCCAGTAGGTGTTTTGGAGTCCTGCATGGAAGGACTGTCAGAGCCCTTCTTGCTGTACTGACTACCATGTTTCAAAGAGTGCCCCAGAGGGCATTAGTGCATAGGAAGGGACAAGCATATCAGCATGGGCAGCCCAGCAACAAGAAATCCTAAGCTGATGGAAAGTGGTACATTTAGCTTGACTCATTTTGGCTTTCCCACAATACTATTCCCATAATGCTGGACTTGCACAGTCATTGGAAGTGGTACAAAGATGATGCAGTAGGTATGAAATACTCCTTCACTAGAATAACCACAGGAAGGTGTCCCAACAGGCCAATTAATTAAAGATGAAGATAAATGATTGAGCCTTCATTTCATTGAGGTATTAATACCTGTCACTTGAAAAAAAAAAAAAAAAAACCACATCAGCTTATCTGTGCAGCAAACTTGCTCATTTGTAGGATTTCCTCTAAGGTTGTCAGATTAATATGTTCTGGCCTTAAAAGGTTACACCATGATAGGATCAGACATGGAAGTGAAACAATATTTCTGGACAAACTTTTCCCTAGTCATTTCACAAATGGTAACAAAGCAGTAGTTGTTGTGGAAAGTGGCCCTCTGAAGACAAGTAGTCAAGCTTGTGAGTCTTGCCCTTGGCAACTGTGTCGAGAGAAATTAGATTATTTGGGGATTGGTCAAGAGAGGTTCTTTTCAGGTTAAGCTGGAAAGTACTGCTAAAGGGGGTTTGGCTTCTTATGAAAAATGAGCACAAACCACTTCCCAAGTCACCCAAAAATGTGCTTTCCGAAACTGCCTGACTTTGCAGGAATACAGGACACACAAAACCCAGTCCCTCCAGTGATCTTCCTGCCACATAGGAGAGAAACTCCTTGCTGCTCAGTATTAAGTTTGTTAAAAGGTACTGGGAAATACTTTGTTGACCTTTCTTCATTATAGATGGGATTCATCTCACTTCAGCTCAGTTTAACAGGCTCTTGTCATGGTGATGCATCCTAAATAACTAAACATGCATCCAGATAGCCCTCTCCCTCTCTCTCAATTGGCAATAAGTGAAGCCTGGAAGAACAGCTCAAACTTGATGCCAACTTTCAGACATGTGTCTTCCATGGCTGCTAAACTCAATGTCCCAGCAACTTCCAAGGCCTTTGTAAAACTTGGAAGCTGTGTCAAGTAAATATCTTTAAGCTTATCAACTATGATTTAAAAATACTGCACTAGGACCACAGTGGCACAAATCAATTAGTTCATCAGGAGCTTTGCATTTATTATGCTTTCTCAGACCGTAATCCAAGACAGAAGTTACCCTTGTAATACCAAAAGTTTTGCTATATTGCTCCAAGAGCAGCCACACTATTTAGTCCTGCAATATAGACCACCATGACTAGGTTTAATTGCTTCTAAACTATGGCATGAAGAAGTAAATGCTGGAGGCAAGGAGAGAAAGCGGTTAACCACAGAGAGCTAGATAACCCTAGATACCCCAAGTCCTGAATGTGATAAATGAAATCTTACACCAGACTTAGTATTGTGGTTGAATCATAGGTCTGGAAGGACTAAAGAAACACATTTGCTAATCATGTGCATGTCATAAAGAGTGAAATAGCTGGAGATTCACTTCTTAAAACACTCCTTTTATACAGCCAATTAGCATGCTACCTAAACCATTATCTAGTATCACTGTGGGTATCACAGTGCACAATGAAGAGGTTTGTGCAATTATGACATGATCCAGATGACCTTTTGTATCACAGGTAATATACTATGCCTCTTGCACTGTCTCATACTGGCCAATGGACCTGAGACAGCTCTGAATTGTTAAGCTACAGACAAGATTTCAAAAGTCTTTCCAGCCTTCAGGCATTCAAAATAATAAGTCATTTGAGGTTTTGTGTTTTCAAGAACAGGTACTGATTTTCAGGGGCAGATTAGATGCCTGAACGTTTGAGGCTTTTGCTTTGAGATAATAACTCTCCGATGGATTTTGCTCACAGATAGTCATCATCACTGGGTAAGTGAATCTGAAAGCAGCATGAGTGTATAATTGACTGCACACTGAGGTCTGTAGCTCAGCACAGAGATGTAACCAAAGAAACTTCAACTGCCAAGAAAAGGAAATATTTTCCTTAGCCTATGAAAAACAGTCCCCCAAAACCTCTGCCTTTAAAACTCAAGGCCAAGTTTTCACACATGACTTCTAAAGCTAACAAACTCCCTACAAATCATTCTCCTTTCCTCTTAGATATTTTAAAAATTCCAGTGTCACTCTCACACACAGGTGAAAATAAAGCTGCCCATTCCTAGTAATACCAGTGCTTTCCTAGACATAGCTTTTAGTGCTACAGGACATGTCCTGTGCTTATCATTTGCATTTATTTATAAAGCTGCATCACATGTTGCATATTTGTGTAATGCAGCAGAAGAGAGTAACTGAGATTCCTCCTAGAAACACTAAGGACAACATTTTGTGTTGGTTATTTCCAAACCAATAATACCACTGCACAAAAACACAGCGTTTCTCTCATGGCAATATCATAAAGCCTGCAAAAGATCATCTTCCAAGGAACAGACTGACAGCTCAGAATTAACCCAAGCAATACCAATTAGAAACAGAAAATATGTTTGAGTGAAAACTCTCACTTGCTACTTTGTACTTTTTGGAGGGAGATTTTTAAAGCCTTTTCTTTAAATAAGGAAAAAAATATTGTCTGCTCTTTACAGGTGTGGAAACGAAAGCAGAGAGCGATGAACTGCCAGTGATCACCTGTAAAACAGTGACATCAAAATCTTCTGGTATCCCTAAAATAAGCAGTGAGCCACCCTGCAGCACACTGTAAGGCTCTGGCCCTCACTCATCCAGTCAGGGCACCTGGTCAGATTATGTCACTGCTTTTAATACTGATGCACCCACATTTCTTTTATTCAGTAGAAAGAAAAGTGCAGGTAGGGACAGAAGACCTGGGGAGCAATGCACAACTGCTGCTTCTCCATGCAGCTCAACAGCCAATAATATATCCCTTGAGCTGCTCTGTCTGATTGGAAGAGACATCTGACTCACTGTTTGCTTTACCTGAGGCATCATTTCTCCTCCTTGTCATAGTGATATGAAAATTTAGGCTGTTTCCAATCAGCATATCATCATCACCATTACAGCTCTATGATGTGAGGAAATAATGTTCCTTCATCATAGCAAGGACTGGTCCACAGAGAGCTACATATTTTCTTCCCCTGCTGAATGATTTTGACTTGCTGTGTCTGAAGCTGAATGAAGAGGAATGGAATCACTGTATTTTCAACATCCTAGTTTATCCAGTGGCTTCTATGCTGTTTCAGGTGTCAATTCAAATGACTCGATTTCCAAGAGCTGACCCTTAATTATCCCTGTGGTTTGTGGCAAGGTACACCAAGGCAATTGCATGCACTTCATGAAGGGTTGACAAGCTGACAATGATATTCCTCTGAGGAGGAATTTCCAGAAAAGAACAGATTCAGAACCTCAAGAAACACTACAAGCCTCTCCACTCTGCCCTCTTTTCCCATTGTAGCCACAGTGTGTAGTCACGATACACAAAGCCTTGCTCTACAAAATCAGCACAGGCCTATGAACCTCATCAGGGCCACTCA
Source organism: Urocolius indicus (assembly GCA_013401255.1). NCBI lineage: Eukaryota > Metazoa > Chordata > Aves > Coliiformes > Coliidae > Urocolius > Urocolius indicus. The sequence goes on from WBNH01010236.1 coordinate 370,231, forward strand.
CTTTCCCTGGGCAGTTTCCTACAGAAAGGTCATGGATAGACAATCAGTCACCTAAGGATAAAACTTTAATCCATAAACAGGCTTTCTAGACAAATTCTAATTATTCAGTAGAATCAAACGCACACACAAATATGTTTTCCTCCAGATATGAAGCTGGTGAGGTATCTGGGTTCATTCAATTAGAGTTGGGATTTTTTTCTTCCTTTTACTCTCTTAGTTCAGAACAAGAAAGAAAAAAGTGTGTGGAGGTGAAGGGGGCCACAGTGTACAGGGATCAAAACCAGGAACTGAAAACCAGGCCAGAAAGATCTCTCTTTTATATTCAATATTATTTATCTTCTTTCAATTAAGCTGTCAGTATGTTTTGAACATTTTTTAACATTTTTTTCACAAAACAGATTTACCTTTTATACCATCTCCAACAGACAAGCAGGCAGATACCTGCAATCTTCTATCTGAAAAGCTTTGCTCGGGTTCTTGCCCTTTCTAATGTGATTGCCAACAAGCAGTGACAGTTGGTACCATCTGCAGCACTGGTTTTCTGATTTGAATAACTCCAATGAGACAAACAGGTCGTTTCAGATTAGACATCAAACTTCACTGGCTTTTGGTCACTTCTGCCCTGGGTCACATTTGACTAAAACCTGTCACTTGCAAGTCATCTCTCAACAGGTTGTTCCTACCTCCAGACACATCAAGTTCAAAGGTGCATGCAGTAAACTACAGATTGAGGCCCTGTCTGCTTTAAAATACATGTTTAGTTGTAGGAGGATATTTAAGGAAAGGTTTTGGGGACCCTTTTTATTTGTCTGCCAATTCACAAGAAAATTGTTTGTTTTATTGGGCAGGGGACAGAAATTGAAAAATAAAAAAAAAAAAAGGAAAAAAAGCCTAATATAAACCAAAGGGAACTATACTAAAAAGGAGGCTAAAATTCAGTGTCACTCATACCAACACAAGGCAACGTAATGCTGGAGTGCAATTCAGACAACCTCCTTCTCCTTGTGTATCAGATGGATGATGTATGGCCTTCCGTTAAAAGTGCTTGAACAGACAAGCCTCCAAGATCTTGCCTTCAGCTCCTTCAGTAAGTACAAAACAAGGGAATCAAGAACACCAGAGCACCAAAAGTGAATATTTGCCAAGGTGTAATGACTGCCTACGTAACGAGCAGTGACAAATTTGAGAAGGCAAAAGCTGATTTATACAGTTAAATAATGAGAGTTACTCCTTTTTAGAAGCTAATAAACTCAGAAAACATTGACCATACAGAAGAAATAGGATTCCTGCAATGTCCTGTTTGCCCAGCACTCACTCATTACCATGTTAATAGGGGCCCCAGAAAGTTAGTGTGATGATGCTGGAACAGACTTGCCTTGCTTTCATGGCTGGCTGCTCCAGGGCCCATTTCTAGGACCAGCTATGACCACCAGATCTCTCCTGCATCTCTACATCACACATCACCTTTAACATCACATTTTGTCTTGGTTCAGTGTCTCTCCCTGCTGTTCTACCTAGAGTCAGACCACTTCCTTTTAATGTATGAAACGAAGACTAACACACTCCTCTGAAGGCACTTCATGTGACACTGTTTGCTAAATGATCCTTTAAAAAGAGTTTAATTGCTTAAGGCCAAAGTCGTATGTGTTTCCATATCTTCTAAGTCAAATTCCACACTTATTTGTGGACTCAGGTCTAACTCACTCAAAAGCCTAGGCTATGAAAGAAGTGAAAGGAGGATGACTACTTAGGTCTGTATAATGCATAGGGCCCTTTTTTTTCATACCAAACAAGAAAACATCAAGGAATAAGTAAGGTTTTCAAAAAAGCTTCTTGTCTTGATATGGAAAAGAGAAAAAAGCAAAACATATCACCATTACCCTTAACTTGCCACCGCTTATTTGTCCTCATTGGGAAAAAGATACACCTGAATCATTTCAGTTCAGCATCTAAGCAGTGCTTCGTGTTACAACTTCATCAATAGATTAAAGAACCTCTTACAAACTAGCGTCTTCCTGCTGTGGAGGCACTTAACACTGAAGTCATGTCTCAATCTTCTTTTTGATAAGCTAAAAAGATATGAGAGTATTTCACAGTAAAGCATTTTCCCTAGTCCTTGTGTTACTCCAGGCATCTCCTTTCTGCATCCTCTGCAATTTATCACTATATTTTTCAGAATGTGAGTGTTAGAAGAATCAGATGAAGTGCAGTACCACTGGCTTCCTAAAGACAAGGGTGAAGCTGCCTTCCCACTTCACTGCCACCCTGATTAAATATCCATGAAGCATGTAGCCCTTGCAAAACTAGCACAGAAACAGGGGGATTCTGTAGACACATCCACAGAGAAGCACAAACAAGTGAAAGCTAGATGGTGCCATGGATTCATTTCAGGTTCTTAAAAACTCGTGGGTGGGATCTACCTTATACTAACAACCAAACTGCAACTCCAAGAAGGAATTTGCTTCATGACTCTCTTCTGAAAAGCCTTGTTGGAACCATATGCCAAACTTTTTGTGCTGACATTGTTAAATTCCCTTTTTTAGTGAAGGACCAACAAATATGTATCTTAATCAACGTTTTCATGGCTGCTTTTATGGTTTAATGGCGAGCTAGAGTTTAAAATGGTCACCAATTGAATGGGCCTTGTTTGTTTATGAAATAGCTGTTAATATTAGATTGCACAGTTGGGAATATTACAGCATGCACTTGTGCATGAAATATTAATTTGTCTGGTGAGAGTTGAGACTATTTGAAGTGTAAGAATTGAAATTTGGGCAAGGCTTCAGTGTGTTGTTGCCAGTGGCTTAATGATGTATGTAGTGTGCACTAGCCTGGGTCTTTGGGGTACCACTACCTCCAGTTGAGGTTCTTTCTTTTAGCCAGTGCAGGGCTTTTTCTAGATGATCAATCTATGCCTGCTCTAAATGGGTCAAGCAACTCAGTAGCAAACTTTATTTTTGCTGCCAGAAGCCTCTCCATGGTAAACTGTGAGTCCCTGAGGACTGCCCGTTGACAGCATCTACTCCTCTTTTGTGTGATTGTTATCAGAACAGTCAATATCATGTTCTACTGGCCTCTCAAGGATCACCAAACAAGATACAGGAGAAAAGAAATCCACCACAGAAAGTACTCACGTTGAAAGGGGTTGTTGTATATGTCAATGTTAAGCAGAAATGGGATGGATGCATTCAGTTCATGAACTAGCAACTTTTAGCTTGGTTGATTTCGGGTATTGCATATTAGTACACAAGTTGCTAATGTGTAAAATTTGGGCAGCCCCAGAGATACTGAAAGTCTTTTTATTGCCCAGATACCTTCAGACTGTATAGATAGATGAACCCAATACAGAGATTAACCCATGCCACAGCCAAAAATTGACATATTCTGCTCCATAACCCCAGAATATTGTTTTTATAAACATAAATACCAAGTCAAGAGTCAAGTGAAGTTGTTCAGCATGACTCAGCTAACGTGAATTAACAGTGGACTTGGTTCTATGGCTAATCCACAACTTATTTCTCCAGGTATACTCATTCTGCTGGTGTTTACTTAGCTACTCAGGAATTCATGAGAGACCTGAGTCCTGTTCATGTAAAATCCATAACCTACAAAGTGTCTGTTAGACTGTGGAGCACCCGAGACACATCCCTTTACCACATCAAAGTTCTGCCTTACAGCTAAAGTTATTTCAGGGTGGTTTTATTATTATTGTTTATTACTTACTTGCTTTGGCAGGGAGCTGGGACAGCACACCCAATGTTGCCATAATTCTTTCAGAAAAAGTTAGAGAACTCCTTCAGTAGCAAATACGTCCCTTAGTAACTTTACATACAGTCATACTGACTTCCTACACTCAGACCACATTATGCCAGAGATTGCACAAAAGCAGGAGATTTCTCTGACTCAGACTACTACATATTTAAAAGCTTCATAGTATTTTACTCCAGTGACATGCAGTGCAGCCTCTCCAGGTGTGGTTAGTAGACTACATCACGTGTTAGGCTGTTCTGCTGAAAAGCAGCTTGCAACACTGTGGGAAGCAACCCCGTTAGCGAATTTGCTGCCACAGGAGGCTGTGGAGGCAGAGAGTATCTGCAGAGTTCAAAGAGATTAGAGAAATACATGGACAACAGGTCCATCAAAGACATAGGCAGGAATGTACCCTCTAACATCCTTAATCCAATGATTACAGGTACTGGAGGAGTATGAAGAGAAAGGGCTGCAGAAGGTAGCTAGAGCTGCATACTCTTCCTGGACAACAGCTTTTAGGGGCAGCATAAGGCTCTCAGGCTGGATGAAGGATTGGGTTGACCCAAACTGCATTTCTTTACTTATTTATCCCATAGACCTTTCAATTTTTTTTCCTCTTTTGTTTTTTACCTTGCAGCTGAAGCCATTTTCAAGGCACTCAAAGCTGAATGTACAGGAACTAGTGTGCTTCTGCCAGTAACAGAGGAAGCCTTATGGTGAATGATCCCATCATAGCTGCAAGTGGCTTAAACATAAAAAATGCAATAGCATTAGCTGCAGCAGTGCTGTCCACTTCATCCAGCCTCATGTCACTTCTGGGGTTCCTGTTAGAGTTTGGGACACACAGAGAACATATGGAGACCTCACACAGCTGCTCTGATTTCTGTCTCTGTCTGGTGAATCCAAGTCCCTCTCAGAGGAGATCTCTCAAGGACTACTATTGCTCTGATATTTCCTGATTAGCATTTCCAGAAGCAATTTGCTTTATAAGGAAATTCAATGAATAGAGTTACTGATAAGCCTGAAACTTGCTTCGCATGTTTTGAAAAGTGACTGATGATTTCTAGTACCTCTGTTTGCAGTGGGACACTTTAGGATGCTTTAAAGGGGCCCACAGTTTTAGAGATCAGAAGTCCCACAGAGAGATAAACTTTTGCCCTCTCTCCAGTACCTCAAATTGTGAAGTCCTATCTGAAAGAAAGAAAACTAAAATCAACAGTCTTTGGTAAAAACCCTAAAACTCAGATTTTGAGATGAAACACAAGAAGAATTAAAAGGGTAATTATAATTGTCAAGAGAGGAAAGACTTCAATATATGCCTTCAGGTGAGCAGGTACTTCAGTCCTGATGAAAGACATGGCTTCATCTCAAACACACCTTTGACATTTCTAGTACGTGAGTTTGGGTGGGGATGGGTGTAAAACAGAGCACAGTACCTGTAAAAAAATGGAGGCAGACTTCAGAACTCGATGGGAAACATATGGTGACACCAGATAAAAAGAGACAGACAGCAAATCAAAAGAGCAAAAATTCTGCCAAAGGGGAAAAATCACAACTCACATCCTTTGCTTTGGAGATGGCTCTGTGTGATTACAAGTGCACTGTGAATATGGCTGTTCCGATAAAAAAACCCCACAAAGTCTATACCATTCATACAAGAAAGTTCTTCTTTGGGGAGGGGGGGTAAAATGTTCTTAGCTGTCCCCCACCAGCTAAGCAGCTTTTGAGTACGACCAACCATGCCACATGCAAAGCCCTGCCTGCAAGCTAATACCCAAATGCACACCCCGATTCCTAAGCCCATATTCATTTGAACCACAGTGACAGCCTCATTTAGAAACAAATTAGGGGTTAACTAAGAAGTCCATGACGGAGGCAGAATCGAGTTTCCCTTTTCCCCTCACTGTCTGTTAGAATTAGAAAGTGTCTACGAGCAGTGTGTGTCAAGAATATGAACATGAGATGTCATTTCTCCTGCCTCTAATTGAAGCCAAGATAAATGAAGTGGAAAGGCGGCGTCCAATCCAATCAAAACATGAAAAAGGTATTTTGACATGTAAATTACAAACTTCCTGTGTATTTTGTCTCCCCAATTACACCCTCCCCTGTCATGTTTTTTTAAATTATATCTTAATCTCCCAGTCTCCTAATAATTATGTCATCATTCTTGGGCCTTGAACACTGTGTAATGGTATTTTATAGGATGTGCCATTCATTATTAACTAAACTCACTCTCTGTCCCCGGTGATGCTATTTCTCATGGTGTTCAAATATGCATTGTGTCAGTTCTCCCTTTGTAAATGTTAGGCCAGTTCCACTCACTGCCTCTTGATTAAATGGTATAGAGTAGGCAAGATACTTTCAGACAGTTTATTCTGCCCATCATTATTTCATAGGGATGCATGCTCCCTAGTATTTTTATAATGGAATGAGTGAATGGTTTCAAATGTAACTTCCCAGTCAGTTTGGATCACTGAAAGAGCTCCGTGGCTTTCATGGTGTAATTGACTGTGTTTTCTCTCCACCTCTTGAAAGAGGAGACAGTATTGGCTCGTATTAAACACACAGTAAAGGGATCAGGAATGAGATCAATGCAGTATGTAACTACACCTACATGAGAGTATTTCCATCAACTGTAACAGTCTTTACATCAGATCTAACGGAATGGCACGGAGGATCAAACTCATCACATCCATATTTAGATGTTGTGAATGCTACATCTAAGGTAGTCAGCAAGACCAAAATAAGCACTCCTAGGATGCTATTCATCTCATCCCTTTAAATACCTATTTTTGGGTGAGATTAATCACACCTTAGAAGTGCCTTTTTCTCTCAGAAGACTAGAACAGTTCTCGTGCCTTGTTCAAGCTGCAGAAGTCCAACAGAAGAAGAATCTTCCCCCAAAGAGAAAGGATCCTGTCCCTGGAGTTAAGGACTGCCACAGTAAGGGGATAAGACATGACTGTGGGGATAAGGAGAATGAAGGTAAGTCTTATGATACTTGATCCTGTTATTAATACAATTGGTTACAAGTTACTGACGAGAAACTCTTAAATAACATTTGCTTAGATTTATGAAGATAACCTATCTAGAATGCCACCCAGGCCATCAAAGATTCAAGAATGGAGGCTCATTAGACCATATATCTGGTGTTGCATAAGAATGCCATATTTTTCTGTTTTCTAGTGATTATCAGACAAATAAAAATTGGGTAGCTTTCATGATGCAAAAGCAAATATTTAGTTAAATATAGTTAGTTCATCACTATAACCTAGCTCCTCATTTTGAGAGCACAGAAAGTGCTCTCCAGAGGTGACTTACACATAAACAGCTGGAAAAACTACGGAGAAAATGACTGAATTGACTGTATTTAAAAGTGATGTTAAACAACTTCTGTCTACACATAGAGTTTTATGTTCTCAATCAAGGCTTCAGTGAGAAAAAGAAGCCTGTGAAATTCTTTCATCCCAGACTTTCTGTTATTGAACACAGCATACACACAAGTCAGTCCTGTTTTTCAGCATCCACCTGCATGACAGGAATTTTGCCCTGGATTTGAACCACTCCTCATCTTTGTCTAAGCTCTGTATAAGTGAATAATGATCCTAGTATCAAAGATACAGTTTGCAGATGAAAGTTTGGCTTTGGATACACCTGGGCGATCTCTTTTTATTTATTACCAGAGCCAGTGAATGCAACAGAGGAGCTGTACAAACTGCTTCGTGGCAGAAGCAAAGGAAATGGAAACTCCTATTGAGTTTCAGCATCCTCTCTTTTTTTGCAAGAAGAGCTATAGTACTGGAAGAGCTCTGGGCTACAGCTGTGCAAATAAAATCCAGGAGCTTTCTCTCCCTCCATCAGCAAACATGCTGCCAGATATGGGTCCCACCTCATCAGGCCTGGAAACTGCCTCTTCCCAGGAACCCCTGACACTCTTTAGAGGGGACAAAAAGTATCCAGCTCAATAAAAAGTCACCTCAGACTTAGTTCTTCCTCATGTGTTTTCTTCTGTCCTTTTCCCCAGACATGGTGAGTAATATTTGACCTGAGGTGAGACTGCTGTAAACAAGGCAACCTCCTCTTCCTCCACACAGGCTATAGAGGGTCCATATGTCTCTCTCCTACTCTCCCTCCTCTAAAGTATCCTTTTTTATTGTTTTTCTTTCTCCTGACCTCTGCTGTAAAAGCCTGCACTTCTGCTCACCTGGCTCCAAAGCACTGAAGCAGTAACTTCTGTTAAAATAACCAAGAAGCAGGCTTTAAGACTTAAATATCTAAGCAGGGAGTCCACCTGCTGAGGAAATCCCACTGTTCTCAACCTGCTCTGTGCAGACAAGCCTACAGAGACATTAAGTCTCACAAGTCCCTTTGTAGCCATCCATCCCCTGCCAGTAGCTGACTTTTTATATATTCACAGCACAGCATTGCTGCCCTGCTCATGCTCTGGCCCCTTGTACACAAAGCTCAGATTCCCTGGAGAGGAGCAAGGCCTCATGTGCCATTGCAAAATACCTCTCCAGCCTCAACCACAAAGCTTCAGACCTCTCCTGTCAGGTATATCCAGAGGCACATACACCTTTCATCCAGTTCCTCAGGGAAGAGCTCATCTTTTATGGGACTAAACAGTTGGTTTTACTGGACTTGGATTGAGACAACAGAAATCATTTCGTTTAGCTCTCCTGTCATCTGAAGGTTCCCCAACCTCAAGATTTACTGCATCTGCTTCCTCTGGGCTCCTGCAAGTAGTCATCATGTCTTCTACCACACTGATTCCACAACACAGGTTTGCCAAGCTGTGTTAGTGTCAGTCCCAGATGTGCACACACATGTGCCTGTTTGCTCTTTGGAAAGGAATGGTGAGGTTCCTGCCAAGCTGGATTTAATCCATTAGCACAAGATGCTCCATGTTCATGTAGCTGGCTTTCTAGTACTAGGTATGAACAATGGGCACTCAGGCATGGCAGCGCTAATCTCACCTTAATTAAAGCCACCTAAAAGTACTGAGAGTCTTTTTCTTCAATTGCACCATTCTTTCTGCACAGGATTCATCTCTCCATCAAGGAAGTTTCCCACACAGACATAAACCTTCTGTTCTTCCAAGCTCAACGTGCATCTCTACCCAGGTTAGGATGGGGTTGGGGTACCACTTCTCCATTCCCTACACACAGTAACACAAATTTATACCCACTCAGTTTGCTTGTGGCCATCCAGTTTGTTATGCTCCTCATTTATCAGGATAAATTTAACAGAGTTTTCTATTTTTTCAATGTAAGACAAAGACAATTCATTCTAAAAGTTATTAACCTAATAGACGCCAGAGGGCTTGTTCAGATATGGCAGCAAAACATGTGTGTTGTGCCTTTAAATGGAAATGTAAAAAAGAGAAAGATTCCTGTAACAGCTTTTGTACTGCACAGCCAGAATGCATTTGCAGCATGAGTTGCACTGTTACTATATCACTTGCACAGCCTGACTTTCCCCATAACAGCACTGCATGTACCAGACAGTGACTTTTTTATGCACTCTGGTGTTCTGAAATGCATCTTGTGTCCTTCTCCCTTTCAACATGCTCTGAATATATCTGCACTTGAATAGATTTTGTCATGAGCAGCCTAAAGTGCTAAGCTCAGTTTACCAGGTCCCCTCCTGAGCTGTACCTTCTATATCGATAACAAATGCAGGCAGGCCTACCGGCACTGAGCCACTGCACTGCTAAAGAGCAGAGCAGGATTTGTACCCAAGGCCAGCAGTGCTAAACAAAATACAAAACAGGTCCTCTTGGGCATGGAGAAAGATGCTGCTGGTGAAAGGCCTCCCCTGCCTCCCCCGCTGGCTCTTCACAGCTCCTGCAATCACATCACGTGTCTGGCAGCAAACCTTCAGCACAGTCCCCAGAAAGGCAGAGAGTGTGAGAGCAGAGTAGAAGGGAGGATTTAGCAAAATAAATGCAATAAACATCTCTTGTACAAAGCTTTCCTTACAGAGCTTCTTTCAGGGACACTAAATAGGGGAGATATACACACACACAACCCTACCTCAACCTCTACAGTAACTGAGGAGGAAGAACCATTTCTTGTCATATCTTTACCTATCCCAGCCTTCAACAGCAGAATTAATCACACTGCAGAAACACATTCACTATTACAAGACAAAGTAAAATCCCACTGTAAACCAGTCTCTGACAGAGGCCCTGCCTCCAAAGGGACATCCTGGGACTGGCAGCCTATGTTCACCACCAAGAGCCACCCTCTCACTGAATGGCCATCAAGACTTCCTCTGGTCTCCTTTTGGCCTCAGCATCCTCTAACACTGGGTACTACAGAGAGGGGCTCCACCTGCTCTGACATTACAGGCCTCACTGTATAAACTTTAAAAACTGTGGGTTTAATGCAATGACAAATTCTCAACCCCTTGTAGAAGGTCACACTCCCCTTGCCAGCAGCCAAGGGCAACCAGCACAAATCCCAGGCCTGAAGTGACTGCCTAAACTCAAGATAAGCTAAGGAAACTACACCTTTCCTGGCTCTTCTTTCTTTGTGACCTCTGATCCCAGATGATACTTCAGCCACAGATCCTAACATCACTTTAAATTACAAAGACACATAAGTGTGCAATAAAACAACACGAGAACTTACACCTCAGGCTTCTGATGACAAACTCTTCTTCTTGTGGATACGCTATTAGTGGTTTTCTTCTATTATTCATTCATACATTCACATTGCAGCATTGATTTTTAATTCATTGGTACATTTATTAGAGTAGACTTAAAAATAGATAATATTTCTAGTATATTTTTAGCAGTAAAGGACTTGAGAGAGTGAGGGAGAAGAAATGTTGGTGAAGAGAAACAGCATCACTCTTCAACAAGCTACAGATCTAGTAAGAATATGCTGGAAATTTTCACAGATTCTTTTCCCCTCCTCAGAATTTCATGAAGAAAAGCTGTTCTTTGCGAACCATCACCAAGTACATACAGTTTGGATTAGAATCCAGCTGTAACCAAAAAGCTCTTTATCTTTGTCAACATTACCACTACAATGGCTCTTTGGCTAATAAGAAAACATGAATAGTGAAAACAATGGATGCCAGTATCTGCAAATCCCTTCTTTGCTCCATTTTTTTTTTGCTATCAAATCCTTGATTTTATTTCCAAAGCCCAGAATCCAACACATACAAATTCAATACCACATCAAAAAGCAGAGTTTGTTCTTACTGGGCCAGATCCTCTACTGATACAAATCAATACAGATCTCTTTAGCCTAAGTGCATTTAGATTGTGAATCTAGCCCCTGGGATCCTTGAGCTCACATACAGGAAAAGTCTGCTTTTAATTAAAAAAAAAAAAAAAAACCACAACAAAAGGCTTTGGAAATGTGGGCTTACAAGGAGATGAGGCCCCTGTGCAGGTTTATTTGGTTTTATTTGTATTTTCATAGCTGGAAATTCAAGGCCAAACCAAGAGCCTGGATGGCCATTGCCTTGGTTGAAAGGTTCTCATGCTAATTTTGAGTTTTGGCAGCACCCATCTTCTGGGAAATTTGTCCTAGTTTCACCAAACTCTTTGCTTTTGAAATAGGAAAGGAAATAATGTTTAAAAAAAAATTGGTTTGATATGTACAAACCAGAACTGAACCATAACTGTTTTGTTTGGCAATTTCCTTTAATTTTATGTTAAATGATTCAAACTACCCTCAAAAGTAAAGCATTTATGGAACAAAACAGTGGACTTGGAGAGAAATAAAATATTTATTTTGTCACAAAAGAGTCTGCTCCTTCCCTTTTGTTGTTTGATTTACTGAACTTTTTTTTTGCTTCAAAAAAAAATATATGTATTCATTTTTTTTTTGCACTGTCAAAGAACAAAAATAATCAATTATTCAGGCTGCTTGAGATAAACCATGCATAAGTCATGAATAAAAGCACACATTAATTCACTCCCCTGTAAACTACTATTTGGTGAAAAGTAAAACATAACAGGACTCTCAACTTCTTCTTTGTCTCTCTTTGTCTTGTTTTTCACTTAAGAGTCAAGTATAACAGCTTGGATCTTGGGACAACCTTAGAGCAGCTACGCTCCTTCCACGTTGCTATACTACCATCTACTGATAAAAGGATGCTACTTCTCTGGGATCTTATCTCCTGCCTCAGACACCTTGGGTGCAACAAGCAATATTCCGACTCAATCAGAGCTTAAAAATGAGCATTAACTGCTACTTCAAGCATTACCACCTGAAACACTCCTTTCTGCACTATGAACATATTCACAGAGTAATCAGTTGCACTCCAGACCCCTTGTAGAAAGAAAATCAGGGATTGGGGGATTTATATTTGTTACTTCCTTTGTTTCTTTTGAGGAAAAAAAAAGCAAAGGGATGGAAAATGATCATCAAAGCCTCTTGTCAATTTGAAGGAAGGAGGCTGGGTTGGTTTTTTCTTAGTGAAGTGAGACCATGTTACATTTCTAGTTTACAGAAGCTTAAAAATGCACTACGTTTGAAAACAAAACAATGACAAGTTTAGTCCTATAAAATATTAATTGTTCTCCCTTATTAACAGCAGGAGAGGCAGTAGCTTGGCTGTTTGCAGTGTTCCAATACTCCTCTGGGGGGTTCTCAGTGTTTCCAGAGAGCTGTCCCCAGTCAGCATCCAGGAAAAAAAAAAAAACAACTCATCTGGGATTACTGTTGTTTGACTAAGGAATGGAGAACAGAGAGAAGAGCTGAGGACTCTTTGCCAGGTCTCCAGATGAGACCAATTGGAAGTGCCTGTTAATTTCATATCCTTTGCTCTTCTCAGATCTACCCAAAATAGAAAAAGTGGCAGGCACCTTTTATTTTAATCAGTCTGCTACAGTGATTTGGGGCTAATTAGATGTTAGTAATTAAGAAAAGACTGCTGTGACGGATGTTTTTGCAGGTTGCATTGTTGATTCAAGAAATAAGACTGTTCACCTTTAAGTATTGTCAGTCACATTACTTTAGCTAGGAAGAATTAAATGTCAATTTTATCTTGCTTCATCACTGCTCTTTAATCAATGTCGATGCATCACTTCCCCCTATCATTCCTCCATCAAACACTGACCTGGAAATCTGACACTGAGCTTCCCAACACCAGCTCAGCTAATTAAGAACTTTGTTATTCCGCCTTCCATCTTTTCTTTAAAAGTAAGAAAAGTGTCAAAGATACTCTTATTTCATGTGGAAAAGCAACAGCAGGGGGTTAATAATGATTATTAAAATGACTGGCAGCTCAGGCTACACTCTGATTTGGCCCAGCCCTGTCATTCTGTAGCCATGGGAAGGTAAGAGCTGAGAAAAGTCAGGCCTTGAATTACTACAGTGAATAATTGAGATTTTAGGAAAGAAAGCAACTTCCTACCCTCAGAGCACAGGAACAAACCGAGGCTGTCTCACAACCTGGAAAGGTGCTAATATTTATCTTTGCATCTAACCCTTTCAGCGTGGTAGCCATACCATCATTAAATCACTGTGTGTGCGCTAAAGAACAGCAGAAAGAGCACTCAGAGACTTTCCAGAGCAGTCAAGCACAGACAGGATGGGCCACCAGCAAGGAATTAAAAAAATGAGGCTGAGCTATATCCAGATGGGTTTCCTGGATTTTGCTGCACACAAACAGAGAAGGCTGTTTAATACTTGTACCGCCACAAATTCTTGCAGTCCAAAGCACAGCTTAAGATCCCTGTATCTTGGTAGCTGCACAGAACAACAGCCCCAGTCCCACAGATCTCCCAGCTTGAGCATGATAAATAGAAACACCACACTGAGGAAACCTGCATGTGGCAGTACATGAAAAATAAGGCGGGGGGGGGAAGAAAAACAATGAAGAATTTCTGATTGATACCATGTCACTCCCCCTCTGTCTTTGACAGGCTCTTAGTGGGAAAGCAAGAGAGGAAACATAGTTTAAATATTACAAAAATAGATACTTTTGTAGATATTCACTACCTTTCCCATAGTCCATAGGGAACTAACTCATAAGGGCAGCTACCGAGAAAGCATCTGCTGGAAAACTTCGCTGGTAGATAATCAATTAGTTGTGGCCTGTCAGAAGTGGGCATAGATTTGTCAATACTGAGTAAGAGTGATAAGCAGGATGGACATGAGCTGTGAAGGCTCTTCAATAAAGAGATGCTCAGGATGAGGCAGAGGCAGGTCAAAGCTTCTCAGACACAGAACCCAGCAGCGAGACAAATCTGGGCGAGAAACCTTTTCCTTGCTGTGCTTTTGGAAGAGAAATATTAGGTTCATTTTCTGAACATAACTGAGAAGAACCACTAAGGCATCTATTCAGCTGATATCAGTGTTTTCTTACTCAACTGCAAACAGTATCAGGAAGTTCAAATTTGGTTGGTCTAGCTCCTCAGAGGTGGGGGAACAAAAGCACAAGCACTTGACACAAACTGTTGCTTGTATTATCTCACCCAAAAGACCTGTAGACCTAACAATTCAAGCAGGCTCTCAATGTTTTCACAGGATTACTCATGTGAGAAAGAAAAAATCTTTTTTTTTTGCCTAAGAATGAAGGCTCAGAACTCTAAACGTATTTTAAGGACCAGATTTCTAGTGAAAGACCGAGAAAAGACACAAGTGGCAGTCTCTATCTCCTTCTTTCAAGGCCAGCATTGTTTGTTTGGGTTTTGGGAGTTTTTTTTTAGGGAAAAACAAATTGCTACTGAGTAAACCATGCTGCTTAGAATGTTCATTACCCAATCTCAAAGTCCTCTCCTAGCTTCAACAAAGGTATGTGCAGCAGTTCCATCCTGACCCAGCCCTCACCTTAAGTCTCTAATTCAAGCAGGACTCCAGGTAATGGAGTGAGGCCCTCAGTTCCCAAATCCTAACCTACAGCAGGGTAGGGTGAGCCGTCTCTCAGCTCTATGTAAAATCCACCAGATCAAAATACACCTGCAGGGCAGTTCAGATTCCCCAATTTTCAGTCCATGACTCTCAGGGGTAAAACACTGAATGGAGGCACTCAGAGTGTACATTCAAGCCTTAGCACTGCCACACAAACCTTCTGAGACTGCTGGTAAATCACTTAATCCTTAGGGATGTCAGTCTCTCACCTGGCAAATGAAGATTCCTTGACATGGAGGTTTTGTGAAGATCAGTTCTTTAGTAGCTGTGAAAAGCAGCATTAGAGGATCTACAAAGGGACCTTGGTAATACTGTTGTGGCATCAGTACCACCTTATGGATTGCACCTGTCCTGGGGCACAATGACCTTGACTCTACAAACTGTGTAAGCGCCTGCTTAAAGTTTGGCTGCTTTTCCACTGGCTTGCAGAATCTGTGCTGATACATCCATCACAGATATATCCAAACACACAGCTGACAAAATAAATATCTTCTTAGTGTTCATATTATCATCCAGTGTTTTGGGGCCACCTCATAAAGGCGCTTATGTGCAACAATGCCTAAGCAAAATGGGTTGATTTAAGAGGGCTGAGGGAACACTTAGCTGAGAATTTCCTGGCTTCAGTTAGTTGCAGTCAGAGTGTTAAGATTTTATTTTGGTGTCAGTATATTGTTTTTATTTGCTTTATTAAATTTGCTTTAACTTGCATTGACATTTTCTTTCCCTTGTTACTCAATCTCTCAGCTGTAAAGATTCCATTTGCTGAATTGGTTTGCCATTTGTATCAAAAATAAATGTTAATGCAATAAGAATTCTTAAGGGTTTGTTTTGGGGTTTTGTTTTGGTTTTTTTTTCTAACCAAGAAGAGAAATCAATCCCCAGATGCTGCTGCTGCTGCTTGACTTCCAGTCCCAGCCTGGGCAGACTAGTCAGGAGCTTTTGATTTAAAGGCAGCTGCAGCAGCAATACACAGAATTTGCCCTTCCCGAACATGCAGTTACTGCAGTTGGGCACCACTGGCTGCCATCAAAGTCCTGTTTAAATTCAGTACCCTACCTCTTGCAGATGGAGCAGCAGTAGTGTTAGCAACAGCACTTCTGTGACTGATTGCAACTGTGAACAAGATCACAGAGCCAAGTTTCCTAAAGATAGCTTTGATTTTGCCACAGGCAGCATTGTACCTAAAAGTGTTTTAGGGGATTTGCTTACTTGAAACTCACTTGGAAAAAATCAATGCACATTTAAGTCATATACTGGTGTACAGTGGTACACCTCTGCTTTATACACCAGTTAGATAGTTTGGTTTTGCTCTTTGAAGACAAAGGCAGTTCATTTTCAGATTTGATTGTAAACAAATGTGCAAAGAAGAGAGAGAGAAAACGTCCAAATCAAAGAGATTTGCATCAGGTATACAATTGTTCTGAAGTATCTAGACTTGGCATAAATATTAGACCAGCACACTGACCTTAAACATGCTTCTGAGACACTACATGAGGCTTTGCAGAGTCCCAGGAACTGAACCTGTAAAGTAGGAGGGGTTATAACCCAGGGCTCTAGAAAATTGCACATTCTACCAGGGCTCTTTTATATGCAAGATTCCTCTGAGGTCCAGTCCCCAGCTCCGGGATCATATACAGGTGCAAGCTGGCACAGGGCAGACTCACAGTACAGTGCATGGAATGCTACACTGCCACTGGGAACAAAGAGAAGTAAGTCTTGGTAAAAGCTGTAAAATACAGGATGGTGGGGCAAAGCCAGTCTGGGTGAAAATCAAATCTTCACCCTTCCAAGTGATAAGGACAAGACTTAGGTTTTGACCTCTTTCTCCAGTATTCAGGGAAGGGCATGATTCCCTGGCAAGGTTCCCTGACATGGGAGGTGAGTGACATAGCTTACACTGGCTAACTGAAATTATCTTGTCTATACAAGAGGAGAAACTGGTCTCATACCCTCAGGTTTACCCAGGTCATCTATAGATCTCACTAGGATATTCCTACCTCACATAAATCCTCCTCATCAGTGACAGAGAAGTCCAACCATCTGGCAATACCACAGTTCACTCAGTGACCTTATTTTGAAACACCAGGCTCGAGAGAACTGTGGAGATCCACCTTCTCTCCAGAGAAGGGATCCCAAATGGTCTTTAAATTAGAGCCTTTCTGTACGTGTGAATAACAAACCACTGATGCAAGCAAAAACATTCACAGTCAAACTGTCGATACCTCTCTCCTTTCTTTGTGCATAGGGACTGCTGAACTCCCAGAGAGCTGGTGATCTCCTGCACTATCGATGCTGCAGTATAACCAAGAGACATAGGGGATGAGAAAGGAACAAGCCACAGCTTTCAGATCTTTCCAGATATTGAATAAACTGGATGTGTAACTTTGTTGCCAATGTGCAGAGATTACACAGCACACTTAGCCAGCTCTACAGTTCAGGTGTTCTTCAGTTCAACCCACTCCCCAGTCCACTAGCAATAGATCCTGTGGTAATCAGTATTCAAGACACTACAGTGGAAAGCTTTTGAAGACAGAAAGACAGATAAAAGTTAACTTTTCTTTTTCTATGGGTATTATCTGGTTTGGGATGTAGGGAGAGAGAAGGGATATAATTAAAGCACAGATAGGATTTTTAATGGCTGCTACAGAACCAACTCTATGAATGGGGACCAGTGCTACGGTGCACCAAACTCTGTGAGCATTAAGTGCTTCATCAGCCCTGTGTCTCTAGCCCATAGTGCAAACATTTGACATGCTTCAGGCACAGCACTTCATCGTCATGTCTGCCTGGGATCATGCCCAGATGAGCAAGCCACAGCGCCAGCCTCTGCTCTTTGCTCTGTGAATGCTGTTGCCAGTACCAAGGATGCAAAAGTCCTGACACCAGTGTCAGTAAGCCACATGAACAGGTCAAACATCAAGTGATCCTTCTAAAAGAAATCACTGCAGGTGTCTTTCTTTCACCTTCTGCTTGCTGAACCTTGAGGGCACACTCGCTTTATGTTGCACAGCTTTCTTTCTCAGCTCTACAAACCTGTGCTTTTAAAAATGAGAACTGCAGCTCTAGCTCCTTCTTTTCCTTCCAGCAGCTACAGCTTTAAGACTAAATATTGCAGTGAAATTTCCAGGGTTGGCAGTGGTTTGTCTCTGGCCTGAGGGTTTCCAGGCAAGCATCGACCTGCAGGCCAAGGCCTCAGGTTGGCTGTGAACAGCCGCCTACATGGTGATCAGCACAGGAGCTACACATGTAAACACAGCAGTTCCTTTTGGCCTGCAGCTGAAGGCATTTGGGTCCCCACCATCTTCAGGACAGAGATTTCTTTTGCAGCTCCAATGAGAGAGTTTATTTATAAAATGCTTTTTGCTAGCATGGTCTGCCAGGAGGAATTGCTGGTCTTTTTAGTCATGGTCTGAAGCACTGATGAAATTGTCACAGAGCAAGGGCAACAGCCCCTTTGGAAAAGGATTCATGTTCATGCCATGATATATGGCAATAAATACCCACAAATGCTGCAGGAGAGCAGTGTCAAATTTATTAGGAGGGCAAAACTGTCAACATGCCTCCTAGGCTACTCCTGCATGTCCTCTGCACTGAGGATCATTTCCAACCCATTAAAGGCTTTTTAAGGCCCCGATTCAGACCTAACATAACCCTGTGCAGCACTAGACCATTCCCAACAGCTGTTGCTGTTGCTCTCCTCCAGGCAGCACTGGGAGGATGGCAGATAAAGAATGAGACTGATTTTATTGCTTGAAGGGAGTGCTGGTACCCCTGTTCTTAGCCATCTCTTTATAAAGAAGACCAGAAAATCCCTGCTGGTCACTGCTGGACTAAGCCAAATAACTTTTGCTTGGGGCTGTCCAGACCCCCACAGTCCAGCTCATAGTAGAGTTCAGCTTTGTTTTCCCCTTTAAAAAGTATCAATAGCAGTCTGAGCAAAAAGATCTTTCTCTTCTCCCCACATTTTATAGAGTACACCAAAAGGAGACAAACTGGCTCAGGTCCTGTCCTGCAGGGCTGTCAGTAAATTTAGGCATGGGGATAGCCTCTACTTACCAAACTGGATGCAACATAAATCTATCCAGAGCATCCCAGCACTGTATTATGGACACTTGGTTGAGGGCAAGTCTCCAGCC
Source organism: Urocolius indicus (assembly GCA_013401255.1). Lineage (NCBI taxonomy): Eukaryota > Metazoa > Chordata > Aves > Coliiformes > Coliidae > Urocolius > Urocolius indicus. The sequence continues at coordinate 388,994 of WBNH01010236.1, forward strand.
TCCTGCTTGGTCTACCACAGTGGTCTAGACAGTGCAAGCATGACATGCAACTTTTTCTACACTAATAAACACATAAGGGCAGAGAAGGCTGCAGGAAAAATGAGAACTACCAGAGCAGAACAGCCTCTGAGTTTTTGTTTATCTCAGACTAATTAAAACAAAAAGTATACCATAACTCAACCCTTAATAATAGGTAACCAGATGTGTCAGTACTTGACCATGCTATATTGCTGCATATGTATAAAGGTTATAAGATTATTTTTCAAAGCAATGTGCCATAGCTAAGGGTTTCTTAGCACTTTCATTACAAACTTGGCATCTGAAGGAATTTTACCTACCAAGGCTAAAGCAAGAGATGGCTAAACCTAACGCACACAGTCCCTCAACCCCTGAATGCAAGTGTTGGCATACAACTTCATTGCACAGTACACTGTAAGACACCATTAATTATTATTATTAATAGGAGATATTTCCTAAAAAGACCAGTTTTCGGTTGACTTATATAAAAAAACCCTGTGTAAGGAAAACTGTGCCAAAACACTAGTGGACAGAGTTTACTCAGCCAAAGCACAAACAAAACCTCAATGTCTGCATAGGTAATGCAATGTTATGGTGTGAGTGATTTACCTGAGCGCCAAAAGGACCAGGAAAAAAATATAAAAGGATAACACTAAAAAAACACAAAACCCTAGGCTTGAGTCCAATAAAGCCTGTAGGCTTGTAACACCCCACAGAAATCACTGTTCATTTCCAAATGAAGGTGCATTGCTTATGTCTGAAACTATGAGGCTGAACATCCCAAGATTCACACATTATTAATTTCATCCCACTGTCAATCACTACCCAACACACTCGACTGATGTTTCCCACCCTGATCTTCAGTATCTCATCTGTGGATTGAATTTGCAAGTGTCTGGCATTGATTGAACTCTCTCCCCATTAAAGCCATCACAGGCATCACGAGGAGCCATGCCGAATGCTCTCGAGACTGACGGGCAAGAGTCAGCAGAGGCTGCAGGTGGGCAACGTGCCTTCCAGCATGGCTGTAGTAGGAACACAGCTGGGGATGAGCCACTCTCTGCAGTGGCCTCATCTCTGCTCTACAATGCTGCTTCTTGACCCAGAAAGTAGCACTGCCAGTCAGGCAGATACGAGCACAAAGCTCTGGGCAATTGAATGACTCCAGTACTTGAAACATGAGGTTCTTTGAGTTTGTCCTGTGCTGTATGGGTGCATGCAGAGAGATCCCTGTGGATAACTATTTTTGGCTTGGTGGATCCTTTTAGTAAAGTAAATAAACCAGATACATACATAGACTTGGCTTAGAAACAAAATTAAAACCCCACAATGGTGCTTTGCACATAAGAACTGTTCTAACTGTTGTGCCTTGCCCCGAATCTCCTGTAGATTGAAATGCAGGCTTTTCTTTCTGAACCATAATTAATGTTTTGCAATATTGCCTCAGAGTTCACCCAGGCCATCTGATGAATCTGACTAATAGGAGAAGATGCTTTTAACCTGTGGACTGCCAGACGGCTGGGAACCTCCTTGGCCACATATATTTGGCTGTCAGGTTGAAAGAAAGGCAGCAGATTCAGGGTTAAGCACTATTCCTGTCATGATTGCCCTGAACTTGCCCAGTTAAATTGCAACAGCATGGGTTTCCATAATTATCTAATTGTTAGTGTTGTGCCTTTACGTAATTTATGATGTAGCATTAAAGCCTGACCTCTGGTTTGAGATGAAGTGCAGTACTGCTGACATCCAAGCTCAAATTAGTAGGTAAGTAAGCACCCAATTAACGATTATGCCACCGAGCTTTCATTTCAATCTGACCACACTGCTACACTAATCAGTTTTCTAAGCCTTTCACCTTCCCCATAACTAATAAGCATTTCTCCTGCTTTTTATGTCTGCAAAAGCCTTGTTATCCTCATAAAAAGCACTCCAAGACTGCTGCTTCCAGTAATTCCTGCATTAAGCCACTGGCCCAGTGGCATATTACCAGCTCTCTAGCCACCTGATCAGTAAAGCCCAAGGCATAAAGCACAGGCAAGTTGGCACTTTACTGTGGGGAAGAGCAGGGACAAAATCCTTGCAGCATAAAGGAACTGCCTTAGACTCAAAGCAGTGCAATTTAGATGAGAATTTGGTACCACCAAGGATCACATATTTTCACGGGAGTTTAAGGACATAGGACAAAGGAACTGAATGTCAAACCATATTTTGCAGCTGACTAAATTCTGTCATATTAACAAAACAGTGACAAGACCTGAAGCATCGAGGATCTGGAGTTTTCATCTGAGATCTATGAATTACCTTTTGTGAGCCATCAGCTAGGAGCATGCACAGAGGAGCTTTGTCTCCACAGACAACTCAAGCTACACTTTAGACACTGTATCACAGCTTGCATCACAGATAAAGCTGCCTCTCTCCTTGAAAATCTGAGTGGAAATGCTAAAGGTCTGTTCCTCTTGGAATGCGATTCCTGATGTTATATAGATATAACAGGGAGCCAAGACTCACAGCCTGGGCAACAACATCTGCATGATGACTGCTTGTGCTAGAACACAAGCCTATGGGAGGGGAAATAAATTCCCACTGCATTGTAATCTCATTGTCTCCTTTCTTAACTTGCAGCTTCCCAGAGCTCCTCTAATCTTTAGAACACCTATCTTCTTTCTCAGTAACCAGCTATTTAAATCTGATCTCAACATTACAAGGGACAGCTTTGAAAAATCCATGTTTTTTCAAAGCAGGAGAGCTTCTGGGACCAGGCAAGCAGTGCAAAACTGGGCTTAAAATGTAGAAGTGTGCAGCAAAACAAGATTCCAAAGCAACTGCAAGGAACCAGCATGTTTTGGATGGAATCAGAGGCAGTTTAAAGCACTAAAGGCATAAACAGGTGCAGTGAGCAATGTCAGAAGAAAGTGAATTAAAAAAAACCAACCCAAACAACCAAAAAACGTGTAATTAGCGTCATGATTAAGATTTGAATGCTACATCAGGGAATGCAGTATAATCTTACACAGATATGCACAAGAGAAGAAAAAGGAATGGTAGGAAAAGTTGCACTTTATAGGAAATTAATTGTAGAAAAGCATTATAGGAAACATGTAGAAAAGCTGACAGAGTCATATAGCTATAGAGACTAATTTCCTGTTCCACCATGGAGACAGCCTTGATCAGCTGGATTTAATATAGCCTTCTCCATGGCAGCTGGGTCAAATAGTGGCCTAAGCACTAGAAAATTGCCTGCCATGTGGATGAGTTTAGTGCACAATAAGCTGTGTGGTAAGTAAACACGTTTAGCATGCTCAAAAATAGATAACACGCTCCAGAGTTTTATGACACATCCAGATAGCTGCAGCCAGAGAGTTGTTGCAAATTGGCTGATTCAGGATAACTCATTCATGTGACCCAGTTTTAGGGGCCCACAAGCAATTTTCTGCATGACACCAAAATGTCCTACTAAGAGCCATGTGTGCCAGGAATGAAATACCATCACTTCCTCCAAACCCCACGGATGTGTGTGGCAATCTTAACGGCAATGCTTTCAGAAAAAAAGCAGCACCAATTTAGAAGGCACCAGTGCAAACTCTCCTTGGCTGATAAAGCCCCAAAGTCATGCCATGGTTTTTAGCAGCTTTTAAAAGCTGCTGCCTCTTTCTGAGTCTCGTTCATACACAATATGGTGCTGATTCTCTAATCCATTTTCCTGTTAGTGATGATATCCACCAACTTACCCATTCACCCATGTGTTTTTTTTCAATGGCACTAATGAGTACCCCGGTGGATTAGGGACTGGACTTCTCACTCATCTCTTACAAATTACCACAGATTTAAAGAAGAAAAACCACTCAGGAATCTATAAGGAGTTAAGCCTGGGTTTTATAGCCACCCTTGCCCTGGCTGAGTCAACAAGAAAGCACTCTACCTGACTAATTGGGAGTCACTCTGCCTTCTGACATCCGTGCCTTCAGCTCTTATTCTGAGCTACTCTGAGGAGACTTGGAAAGGTTTTAAATTATTGATGAGGATAGGAAACCTATCTCTGAAATGCCTTTGGCAAACTCTTAATATTCTGAGATTTGGCACTGCAAAAGACAATGCCTCAGTCTCACTCATGCTGTTGATGCCTCTCACCTATTTACTCACACTACAAAATTACAGTTTTCTGATTAAGTCCATACAGTATGGAGAAGGAAATGGAGAGTGCATTGTTTATAGCTCTGAAAGCTTCCAGGTAATCTGTCTTTGGCACTGGAGTCTGCAAACTCTTCCATTTGCAGAATTGTCATTGATGACAGGAGCCCTCAGAGAAGCCGACCCAAAGCAGTCAGTTGTCATAAACATATTGGATAATTATCTTAATTATTTATAATAGCACCAGTAAGCAAGCCAGCACGGAACGTTCAGGTCCTGCCCTGCACAGCTCACATTTTAATCAGACATGAACAGTATGAAGACATAAAGCAGGGATGACATACAGGCTGCCAGGTGAGTTTATTAACATTTTAGAAACGGGTTCATCACTGAGGGAGTATTAATGTTTTCAGACCCTTTGACATGAGAATGCTAAACCTGACCAGGCACCATGTGGCAGAGATGTTTTTCCCGACATATTTAAAGGCAATATACTCAAACATGACAAAGCCCTACAGAAATCTTCTAATTATTTTCTTCCAACTTATGTAGTTTCAGATGAAATGTTTTGGCTCAGGCTGTGCCAACCGTGTCTTCAAAGTTAGAGCAGCTGAGCAAAATCTCCTTCTGTGCCTTGAGATAGTTTGTGACCAAGCTACCAAATCCAGAAGGGTTCTCTCTTTCAGCTTTGGTGGCTCAAGAGAGCCCTCTTCACAAATGGCACTGAGGTTGACACACGTATTAATTACACCATCTTCTCAGACAGAGCACTAGCTACACTTGTCATTATCAAAAAGGTAAGAAAGCAGCTTGTAACTACTAATGGACAATGTTTCACCACCAACTTTGAGGAAAGGAAAAGAAAAAGCCCAAGGGGAGAGCAAGAACCTGTCTGCAGTCAGATGGCAATTTGTGGGTATACCAGCAGTGGGACCAACCTCGAGTCCCAGACCTGCTCTCCTGTTGTCAGACACTGGTTTGTCATTCAATCAACTTTCTTGAGGTATTGCATGTAAATAGTCTCCCAAAATCTACCTAAAGATGTAGATGAAAATGTGTGCATATGCACACACATATATATATATGTTATACATACACACAGGGCGTCTGGCCTTTCCTCATAAAACCAATTCTACCTGGATAAGGGCACCTGACCATATTGGAAGCCATGACAGAGGTTGAATTTGTCTTTAACCTATGGATTTTGCAAGTGCTCACTGCCAAAATGTGTTTTTTTCAGCAGGTTGGTGTGTGTCATTCGTTAATCAACCATCTTTTATTATCCATTAGAGTACATTAAGCTAAAAAAAATGGATTTGGAGCAGGGATTCCATTCTTCTTGTCTTATCTAATTTTCTCTTCTCAGAGGAAGTTTATATTTTTCCTTTCACAAGGGATAGAATTACTGCAAAAGGGTCTGTCTGCACTGACAGATCTAGCTTTCTTTTCCTCCTCAACAGCTGGGTTATTATTAGAACTGGCAGAATAATTCATAGTGAATAATTTGACACCTCTTTTTCCATACATATATCACAAGTTGCCCACATTTATTTGTTACTCCAAATTATTAACCGCAGACTTTCTGCCAATAACTCCCAAAGGGGCCTTACTGATACAATATATTCTTTGTCCCCCCCATCAGGAAATCCTTTCATTAAAGTCAGAGTGGGAAGCATTAATTACCCCTTATTTAAAGGTAATAACTCATCATCTGTAATCATTTCTCAGAGATAGATGCTGGTGTGATGACCCAAACTACCGCAGAGTTTGAATTTAGCAGTGGATGCTGATGAAAATTCACTGAGAAGACAAAGAAGAGCAGTTCTAGCTTTCCGAGTCACGTCCTTGCCAAGAGAAATTTCTGTTGGATTATGGTCTTTTCATGTCTTTTATGCATCCGTGAGAGGTCACTTCTGTCTTGTCTAAAAGACTCGGGAGTCATCAGGGTCTTTTAGCCACTGAGTGTGATCATTACACTGTGTAGGCTATGCTTCGAAAGGTTAAATGGGACTTCAGCAGTGGATAAACCTCAGTTTGGTACCCAGAACAAAGGTGAATATAATGCTCTGGTAGTACTTTACGTAACTTCCCTTTTGTGGCCAGTTAGTTTTCATTTGTAACAGTACAAGTCCCATATAGATTCAGGGACACATTTCTGCTAAGGTCCTAGGTTAGTCAGTAGACAACCAGAGAAAAAGACAGCCAATGGACACATCCATTAAGTCTCTAACCTTGCATCTCCTCAGTAGAAAGACAATCAAGCATTTCTCTTTTCTCAAAAGAACAGAGTTTGCTCCACCACCATGATGGTGGTGCATATAAAAAAGAACCAGCTAAGCTCTACCTAAAACAGGTGCATTGCCCTTGGCAGTATAGGACAGTCTCAGGTACCTACTGGCATACTGGTATATTGAAAGCACTCACAAAATACCCCAGTAGGCTTGTAAACCAAATACCAGCAAATTAAAAGGAACTACTGGGTGCAAACCCAAGTCAGCCTATAGCATAGATATACATTAACCAAAGGCCCAGTCCCAGTCTTGGAACTACAAGAGCTCACATAATCCACTAAGTGTTGCCTGGCCCCGACTGTAAGAAGGCTTTTAGTTATTTCAAGCTTAACAGGTGAGTTTAAACACTTGTTTAAGATAAAACACAAGGCAAAAAAACAGAAGTGAAACATATTGGCCTTCTGGCACCTTATGTTTTCATTTCAATCCATACATAAGGTACTGCAGAAAAGTAACATATGGTTTTGGTCCACAGTGACTTTTTAAGAAGAACATTTAAGAACTAACCTCAAAAGTATATGTCCAGTAAAACCATGCACAGAGTGAAAAGAGATCATTACAACAGCAGTCTACCTCTACTTTCCCCATCTCCTCTGGTGTTTTAAATTTTCTTATTTAATTTTGCCCTGAAACAAAAAGGAACACTTACAAAAATCTCATCTAAAAGAAGATTTCAAATGCAATCCCTGTTCCAGCACAATTGGACTTACCTCATTTTGACACACTAACAGTAGATGCAAATTTGATGTATTAACAGCTACAGACTCTCAGGACAACGGCCTCCCCTCCAAATGCGAGCCCCAGTTGAGGTCCAAATTGTCTACAGAGGAGTTGTCTTACTACAGTCATCAGTGCATCAATTCTCTCCTTAGCTGTTCTGAATACAGTCTCCCACTGAGCACCATATGCATGTCTGATAGCTGCCATTAAAAATCAGCATTGCACACACCAGTCCCTCAAACACAGTCAGTGGAAAATAAACTCAGAATCCCAGCATGGTAACTGCTGGCAAATGAAGACTTTTAGTACTCTACTCAGTCAAAGTACACAGCTACTTTACTCTTGGCTAATGCTGCATCCTTTCTGAGACACCTAAACCTATGTGCAAAGTGACAGCATTGCTGCAGTTACATCTTTAATCACAGCGGTGGTTAAAAGCCAAAAGTAAGCTAAACATATTGGCATTCTGGCACCTTATGCTGAATAATTCGTACGTAAAGTACTGCAGAAAAGAAACATATGTTCTGATTCATAGTATCTTTACTGTAAAATATTTAAGAATTAGCCTTGGATGTATATATTCAATAGTAGTCCACCAGCATGGTGTCAGAAAGTCTACCTGTATCTGCATGTACTTACTCACTGTACTGATACAGCTTGTATGTATTTATAGCAAAGATTCAAATCTATATAGCATGAAAATTGTTTAGGTCAATCAACCATTTTGAACGCTTCTTTACAGTGGATGTGGATAATAACCCACACTTTCTTCTGAGCGCTACACAAAGAAAAGTGCAAAGCTGCTTTTCCTCTGCAAACACAGCAACAAGGATGTCAAAATTTACAGCCCCTTTATAGCATCCAATCTAACTTGTATTGCTTCGCATTTAATCCCATCTCCTCACATCACTGAGATCAGAATCAGGTCCAGCATATCTGGAAACACACAGACACATGCACACACAGAAGAAACCTTTTGGCATATCTATGAAGAATAGGCCTTCCAAAAAAGCATCCAGTATACAGATGAGCCCTCAAATTAGTAGAGAAGGCATGACGACTTCAGCAGTGGTGGCTGATGAAGAGACACACACAAATACACCTCTGCCACCAATCGTGCTGCTAGGGCATTCATCAAATTAAGTACCAAGAGGAACAACACCTCTGATATCTCTTCATTTGGGGCTCCAGTAAATGAAGCACTAGATTAGGCCTGACAGAGGCCTAATGCAGCTTGAGCTTTTCCTGGTGTAATTAATTGGAACTTCGCCAGCTTGACAAATTGGAATGATGAATCTATCTTGTATGAATAGAAAAAAAATGCATAATCAGTCAAAGATTTAGTTAAGACAGCTTCTCTCTGACTCCCTGCCATAGCTAAATCCATTAAGGCGAGGAAACATCACTTTAAGAAAAGGCACTGCTCTCCGTACGTTCAATTTATAACTTTTTGTTCTTGAATTTAATGGAGCAGTCAGCTTGGACAGATTTGACTTTGGAGGGGTGAAGAAGGAGGAGGTGGGAAAGGTTGTTTTATTTTTAGCATTCTAATCTTCCTTACACCTGGGTAGTCTGGGAAAGAAAATAGACACTTTGGTTTGAATGTGCATTCCTGGGTTTGGATTTTAAATCTTTGGGGTTACACAAGGGAATCTAATAAGAGTGCCCCACATACTTTACCACCAAGATGATACTGTGACAAAACTTGCTTGTCAAGTTTCTCCCCTACTAACTTGCTTAATTGCTGGTAACATTTAGGCTTTAGAGGCTGTGATAGATTGACTGCTCTGCCAGCATTTCTTTTTCCTCTCTAATTACCACCTGGTTGTAAAGGCCCTTTCCTGACACATTTAATGGAGAGGCAGAGGGAAAACAAGGTTGCTTATTTTTAAAATACATTTCTATCATGCAGCAGTTATTTTTCCATATATTTAATCTAAACCATGTGCTTCCCCACTTGTCCAGCAGTAAGACCCAAATTTCAAAGCAGCAATTAAGCAGCTAATATCCCCATTTCTACTGAATGTTTAGAGAAACTTTGCATTTTCTCTGTGAGACTGTGGGCTGCAAATTAAGTTATTTACACATTAAGTTACTTACACTCTACGGAAGAAACCCTTATTGGTTAAGTGAGAGTTGAAAACGATGGTTTTCATTTCAAATAAACCAGAATTTCTCCTTTGGCTCACACATGTGGAAAGCCAGGCAAACGTTTAGCTGACATAATGCAAATGACTGGCCATAGATTTATTTGACAAACAATCGAGCAGACAGCCCTGTGTTGCACTCACTTGTACCCCACACAACCCCACCGGAGCCAGGAGGATTTTGCTGGCAGAAACAAGAGCAGAATTAAACCCAAACACTGTGGTTCACGCATTGAGCCATTCGCTTTTGGCCGCTGGCCAAGCTGACAGCCACATTTAAATAAGCCACCTGCTGAGCAGAGAGTTTAAAGAGCTAAGTGCTCTGGAGAGCTGTAGCCCAAAAGTATATTGAACTTATGCAATAAGGCTTGAAGTGAAAGGATTTCAGCGACACAGAGTACTAGAGGCCATATTATTGTCCTGACCTCTTGTTCTAGGTCAGATACAGAACAGTTTTGAGATCGTCTCTTTCCTTGCCAATGCTACCCAATATATACAAGACAGAAGCTCCATCCAGAGAACATCATTACATACACATCCTGAGAAGAGAAGTGTACACACTGGACAGACAAATTTATTTTCATTATCTTTAATAATGCTATAGGAAAGAGATGCTTATGCAGAACATGTTATTTCCCTCTGTTGAGATATTGCTGTGATTTTATTGTTCAGAATAAATGGGTAAGCTGTGACAGCAGAAGTCCTCTCCCAGGAAAGCTGAGAGATTCCTCTCTTCTCATATACTACCTTACCACTAGGCCTTGTCTAAGTCACCTCATGATCTCTTTTGATTTGCTCCAAACCTTCCTTGTCATTTTTAACAAAGATGTCTTTAAGCATGCAGAAACTGAAACTGCACCCTTTGCTGCTGATTTATGTGTGAAAAAAAGAACAACTTCCTGCTATTACCAATCCAGGGACAAAAATCTTACCAAAGAGAAACCAAACAAATTGACAGAAAGGTGGGCAATTCTGCTGTTCCAACCTGTAACACAGCAGATTGCCAAAGTACTATTTGGCTATTTCTTTGCCCTAAACTGTTCAAATCAAGCCAGGTTATAGCTGCAAACGCCCCTGAGAGGCTTACTTGACATCACCCAGGATGGGTCCCTCCAGCAATCAGACTCTTAAACTGGACTGTTTATCCTTTGAACTTCAGAGGGGTACACCTGATGCATTACATCCACATAGGTAATTCAAATAGATATACACACTTTCCTCATTTGCACTATTGCTGTTTAACTTTTCCTCTCCTTTGACTTTATCCAGAAAGACAGTGGAAACTACCAGTTCTATGCTTTACTTCTTTACCCTCAAACTGTCACAGGAATGCCTTCTGACTCGGTGGCAACATGGAGGTTGTCAAGTCAAGTTCAGCAGCTGACTCACATGCCATTACTCATACAGCTGCCATTCCACTTTTAACCTCCCCAGCCTGTGTTTAAAACTAAGTATACCCTTAGCTAGGCTGCTAGGAAACACTTTAAGAACTCAATTCTAATAAAACTATGTTATTTTCAGTGCAGAAAAGCTCCTATTTAGATACAGTACTTGACAAGAAAAATTTCAATGGCAAAGGACCTGAACCTTTACACATTACAGTTTAACATGTCGTGGCACTGCTTCTATGCAAGAGGCACTTAAGGGTTAATGGTTTGCCAATTAAAAAGATGTAACCAAAAGACCTAAGAAATATTACGGAAATGTACTTCTCACAGAAGGTCCTGCTCTCCAAAGGGGCTCTGCAAGCATTCCCCAGGAGTGATTTGGACACCAGGTCATTTTTTCCCGATCACATCCCAGATCTTGCCCTGAGAGTTGGAATGGGGGGCCCAATGCCCACGTATTGTGCTGTGTGCCAGCTGTGATCTGCCCTTTGCTTAACAGGCAGAACTGAGATCAGCAGTGGGCTGCCTTACCGTAACACAGGCTATGGTTATGTTACCTCACACAGGAGGCTCTGGAGACTATAGAAGTAACCTGTGAGCTATTTGTGCACACACACACCCACACCCCCTGCACAGCACATCCCTTCAAATCCACATGCACAAGCAGCATCTGCCTTTGCCCTTCGCTGCTTCTTGATGCAGAGAAACACACTAAAACATACAACCTGCAAAGCAGAAGTCCAAGTTTGAAATGTCTCTGTGTTTAGGTGTTTGACTCCAATGTGTATTTCAGGCTGACAGAACTGTAGAAATTTCTAGTTTTGAGTTCATTTTTTCCCTATCTATCTCAACACTGAATACCTCATCCTTCACCTACATGCACATGCCTGCCCCTTGTGCAGAAGGTTTCTTTCTTACTGTAGAGGTCTCTGCTCAAGCTTAGAGTTCAATTTTTCTCCATCTCCACACCGAACACCCGATCCCTTGTGCCCCTACACACCTGCCCCTTGTACAGAAGGTTTCTTTTTTGTTTGTTTTTTTTAACTCTCCTTTCTACACCAGGATGATCAATCACCTCTGTCTCTTCCTAGTCATGTCCCTATTACAGAAGATCCTGTTCCAATAAATGATTAGTACGTGCAGAATGCATTAAAATGAATTATAATAGCAATCTGATCCCCAGTGCCTTGGCAGAACCCTTCCATCACAGGTGACAGTTGGTTCCCTCGGGCTTCGCTCTGGAGAGAGTGTGTCAGACCTCAAAACTCAACCCAATAATTTTGTGTGAACATAACCAAGTACACAGAGCACGCAGTTCTTCCATTGTCTCCAAACTAGAAAAGATATACCTCAAAGACTATGCAACAAGCTGGTGAACACAATCTCGTCTGAAACAAATGTAAATGCATTTTTCCATATATTATGTGATTACAGCCTCTATCTGCCTATGGTACTATGTTTTATTACAGGCCACCAAAAATAATTAGTTGGTGACCCAGAAAACTGATATATAAAATCCTTTTAATCACCAATACGGTTTTCAATTATATAGTGTAAACTTATTAACCTTTTTACTGCTGAGATTTGATTTATGGGATTCCAGCTGCATTACCATTACAGGAGGAGATAGAAAGTGTCTTGTATGATGCTTTGGGATTAACAACCGATAGCTGGCTTTGCCATCATAGAGTCTCAGAGAGCAAAGGCAGCATCCTGCAAGTCCCCAGGGGCTCATTTCTATCAGAGCTGCGTGAAAAGTTTGGTCTGTGGAGTGAGACTGTGTAATTCCTGTCACTTCATATACAAACCAGAACACACAGGTCAGTTATGGCTTTCAGGAGGAATAGGGTTTGTGTGAGCACTTGCTGTATTAATAAACAATAAAGGGCAAAGATAGCTGCATTTGTACCTCTTACACGGTCAAGACCACTTGTATATTCAACAGAGACATTTGGGGAATTTTGCTGTACAGGAAGACTTAGCAGCAGCTTTATTCAAACAAAGGCTGAATATAAAGAGGAGGGCTATTTGTAAGAGTGCATTTGTGGAAAACAGGTTTTAAATATGTTCTTTCATTTTAACTGGGCAGCTATTTCGCCTTTTCAGGGGATTGGTTTTTATCCTCCCTGGAAATCTCAAAGTCCCCAGAAACTTACAAATCTGTATAAGAGGGCTTGTTCACGTTTTCCTGGTCAGAAACAGCATTTAGTGCCTTGAACAAGGTTTTAGACAACCCTGATCGTTTTCCCGTGGGGGTTATGTTTCCACAGATAATGCAGAGATCAGCAGGAGAGACAAAGCCCAGCAGGAGAGTGAAGCCCTGCTAATTAAAAAGCCAGGTTGCTAATCTGAACTAGGTGATGCATCAAGATCCAATAACAGATACAGGCTTCTGAACCCTACCAGACTTGATTGAATCACCCAAGGATGGGAAGTCCTGCATTTCTAGACCACACATGTGATTTCATTCAAGAACATACACAGAAACAATGCATCTTGGCATAACTCTGCTTTGTGATTTCCCTCCTATTTCTTGGTGGGTCATTATTTATAATGACAATAAAATAGAACAGCAATGTTCTGTAAGATCAGTTCTGCTGTGAACACCCAATTACCTCTTTCACAGTCTCAGTAGAATTAAAATATCTAATAGATTTGAGTCAAATTTTGCCAATAAATATCTTTCAATTTTCAAACCTGAACCTTTTTCAACTTTAAAACCCATTTTAGAGTTAACATATTTTTCAGGAATTTTTAATGGGTGGGCATCCCCAAATGGCAGAAAAGAGCAAAGGGAAATAACCAACATTCCCCACACATTGAACCAAAACCCTCACCACTCACTCGAAGTTTTGTCCTTCGAACTTGAAAAGCTCTGACAGCTACAGCAAAGAGAGGTTATGTGGGAAGGTGCTTTGATAACCTATGCAAGACCCCCAAATCCTGTCTAGGTCATACCTGGACATCCAGTAGATTTATCCCAAGGTCAGGTCTGACATCTTCTCCATCAGCTGAGATTTCTAGCAGAGCAGATCAGCATGTGTTACTGCCATCCCACTCACATCAGCTCCTCTGAGTGCTAATAAGGCCCATCACACAGATTTTTTTTTTTTTTAAGCGTATTCTGTGAAACAAGCAGAATAGAAATCAATGGCCCTACGTAATCCAGGCAGCCCCTTCCTTTGCTCACAAATCTTCATTTGTTCAGCTGGGAAAATTATGAACTGTCTAGAAATAACACAGTCAAGGCAGTCAATGACAATTATAGCATCAAGACTAATAGAGATGGTGGCATGAAGCTGGTGTATTCTGTGCTGCTGAAGCACATTTATAATTTTTAATAAAAACAGTAACACTTTACAATAAGTGGACATCATTTAATGCTCAATTGCTATGAAATTCCTTTGGAAATACATATTAAATTCTGCAGCTCTGCATTTATACCAAGAGGGTTCCCTGAGATTGATGTTATCACAGCGAATACTAGGGGAAAGTCAAGTCCAACACCAGGGCATTCAATATTCTTGCCCTCTGGGTCAGATATCCTTTCCTCCCCCACCTTGACATTTGAATCCTTATCTATGTGGAGAAGAGCTCTTGAATTAGATTCCTACTGCATCTTTTTTAAAAGGGAATTTGCAACACAGGCTGGCAAAGCCCTTAGCAATGATTAACTGAGACATTTTTGAATAACAACACAAAAAGGCTACAGCTCCTAAACAGACAGTTTTCTCTCAAAGGCCAAGAGGTTTCAAAACCCCCACGTTTATAAAACAAGCATCATTTCAGATAAAGCACAAAACCTCTACAACAGAACTAACTTCAACTTACTGAAGATTTCTCTTAGGGAGAAAAATACCATAAGCCTTTGCAGAAGCTCTTATGCTGTAACATCTTTAGCCTTACCTTATCATCAGTTCACCACATAAGTTCAAGCCCTCAAACTGCTCAGCACAGGTGGGATTAGTCACCCTGAAAAGCAGAGAAGGATCTCCCTGATCCCTTACAGCTGCCTACATCTATGCTTTCAGCCACAGATGTTAATGCTGTGATTCACCACTTCTCCTTCCTGGCAGGTTGTAGGAAAACATATTTGTCTGAGAGGAATTTTTGAAGGAAACCAAGGGGATGTGATCAGTGAAGCAGCAAATTGAACCCTAGAATGGCATAGCTGGAGTTTTCTGAAGTCTTAAACCAGAGACTCCCACACTTTGTTTGGCTATAACCTCTATTAGCAGCTGCTAGCAGAACAGGCAACACAAAGTAGCTGGACTTGGTTTGGAAAATGTAGTTTGGGAAGTTGGATCCAAAACCATCCTTTCTCCCTTGGATATATCTGCAGACAGGGCTTTTATTTAAATGCAGTTCCTAACGTGACTTTGTACACAAACTCTGTCATCTGAGGGTACTGGCCTGCTTGCTTTGCTCCGAGGAGTAATGAGACAAGGATTGAAAGATGGCAGGTAACAGACATAGGTCACAGGAGTCTTCAAGTTTGCACCACCACTAGGATCCAAAGACAAATTTTAAAGGAGTATCTCACTTCCCAGGTCATAAATACTATGGATAGTTACTTAGCAGCTTAAGAAAAAGAATGAGCAATTGCAGGATGAATTCCATTTGATCTTAAATCACACTCTGCATCTTCTACTGGAACAGTATTTATCCCAGACCCCCAGGCAGCTTAGACACCTGGCATAATAGCCCATTAATTACTCCAACATGGGACATTAATTCTAATATCTTTCTCTTTGATGCTCATTACTAATCACACATTCCCAAAGACACATCAGTGGTTCATTCTCCTTCCTTTTACAAACATCAGGCTTCATTTTACATTTTGACTTCAATCAACATCTCCCTCAACTCTGAGTGGCATGTGATAATGTTATACCCTCATCCAAGGCCACCACTTCATTGAGAAACTCAGGACAAAGTATTTGTGTTTTGCTGCACTGGTGTTCTGATCTTGTTAAAGGTGATTGCAACATCAAGTTTTGTCCAATGTTTCAGTATCTGAAGATGAAAGGTGGAATAACAGCAGCAGGTCAGCACTTTCAATAAGCACCCATCTGTAAACAAGTCCCTTAAAATATTGCAGCAGTGTGAAAGGAAGCTGCATCCTAATTGGGCAGAGTGAAAAGCCAAAGGGCTTATAAATATAATGTGTAGGTGATCCGTCTTGCCAAAAAAGAGGAGGTTTGTTATATGAAGGACACATTATCCTTTTCTCTTCCTATGATTCAGCATGGTAAGTAGTCATTCCTAATTGGCTTACAGCTTAGTATGAAATATTAGGATGCCACACAATGTGATGACACAGCTGGATTCCTAAGGGAAGCCAAAGAGTGATCTGAGAAGAGGGACAAGAGCAGATGCAGGACTGAAAAAGAAAATAGTTATATCTTACAAAGTAGCATGTCATTTTTTGTCCTCCTCCTGGGTACAGCACACCACTTTCCTTGTGGAAAAGCGAAAAAAACCTATCATTTCAGACTCCCTAAATAAAACATGGGGAGAAAATGTGATTGCTGGGAGTACTGAAACGGGAAGAGGCAGGCAAGCAGAGTGAAGAAACCTGGGCAAGAGCCACCTCATCGTGGTAAATACACAACACAAATATCACTCCTCTTTGTGTGTCAGCTGATGATTTCCTTAAATTTATTCTTGACTAGAAAGTACTTGCCAAATTACCTCATCAAGCAATCCGTGGGTCACTCAGAGAAGTTGGGCAGTCCGGAGACAAGCTGTTTGAGTGGGCACCCAGGTCGAGTGCTGGTGGGGAGGGGCTTGTTTCCTGGTCCTTGGCCTTGATTCAGGAAGGTAATTAAACAGCTGCCCATCTGAAGTCAATAGGGCTATTCACAGGCACTTAAGTGCTGCTGAGGCCAGGCTGAGGGGAATAGACTTCTCAGAGGGAGATTTTTGCTGCAAAGACTAGTGCTAATTCAAAATTCAATTTCTACAAAGTCCTTCTCCTGCAGTCAGCTGAAATTAGCTATATCCACTGTTGTGCTTGCCAGGAAACTTGATAGAATATTGCCCAGAGTGAACATAAAGGAGAAATAAACACAGCAGAAATTAATAACAGGAGTTCAGACCAGTAGGTTGCAGAAGATGTGTTATAAATTTCATCCAGCTGTAATGCAAATTCTGCCAAATGATTGGGAACATCTCCCTTTTTATATGACTGTTTCACTACATATTAATAGCAACCAGTATACTGAGGCAGTATTAAAATATTAATGATCTGGTGATAAACCTGAATGGATGCCTAACTTGGCAGAACAACGTAGGGCAACTTTTCAATCATGTGTGAATAAAACCAGTTCTCAGAAACCATTTTGTTACCTCGAGACCACGTGAGCAGAAGTAATGGTGGGGCTATTTTAGGCACAGCATTTGTTAGTCTTCCTTGGAAAATCACCAGCCCCGCTGAGGTGTACAGTACAGGTGCCCAGGTATTTATACAAGGCTGAGAGAATCTCAAAGCAGGCAGAAACAAAATTCATGCAATTAATAAGTAAGATTTCATCTGTGATTTCATCTGCTGCTGGCATGACTGACTTTTCTATGTACATTAGAGACAATAGCCTCAAGCCCCTTGGGGACAGATTGCTTCAGCAGGATTTAGCTCTTTGTTCTGGACTGAACTGGAATATGCTCACCAAGGAAGGCAAGAAACCCCAAGCAAAACCCAGAGTACTTGCATCAGCTTGATAGAAGAGCAAGTGAATTTATCAACTCTGCACTGTATCATCCATGACCACAACAGAAATGTGAGGATGTCAAAAGGATTTAAAAGCCAGAAACGTCTCTTGCACCTTTTCTATCTTCCAGTCTGCTACCTAAACCATCCTACTCAAGACAACCAGGGGCAGCTGCCAGCTAAACAAGGCAGCCGTTGGATGATTGGTTGGATCTGTAAAAGTGAAGCACATCTTGAAGTCTTGTTGCTTCTCACTTTAGCTACATTCCAGCAGAACTAGGCTGATCCACTTTATTATTCACATTTGTCCTTTTCTATGAAGATGAGGCCATATATTTAAGCTCCTTTCAAACTGAAGTTGAAACTACAAATTAAGACAAGGCACAGAAGGAGTCTGTGTACTCTGCAGAATTCCCAGCAACAGGTAGCACCCCAGAAAAAGCTGGGATACTAAAAGATTTTATTTCTGCACTTCCACAGGACACAGAGAATCGCTCACACTTGTGTCTAGCATCACTCTCCTCCCTCTTCCATCAGAAACCAAAAGAGGCACTGGTAGAAACTCATATATAGCTGATGTTTTATGTAGGTTTATGATGTTTTACCTAGTTGTATCAATACTAAACCAGGGTCTTTGGTTTAGAGGCTTTTCCCTGCTTCTTCTCTGAGTCATCAGTGCACACATAAGCTGGCTTTTGTTCTGACTGACTGCACTTGCAGTTCATAAGTGCAGAGAATGGCATGAAATTACTTATGTCATGAAAAAGAAGGGTCCTTTTCTCTGATTTTCTCTTTCAGCCACATAAATGAGGACTCAAAATACCACTGTGATATCACATCATTATGAGCACCTGGCATGCAGGTCCAATCACTGCAGCAATGTCTTTATTATTGGTTGGCCAGCATTCCTTTAGCCACTTACAGCAATGATAATCTTTCTTCATTATATCTGCAAGCAGATGTCATCAAGGTGTGACTGACAACCATCCCTTTAAGAATAACTAATCACAGGGTTTCCATTACTCTCACATACATTGGCTCCTTCTTAATGACACGGTAAATTTTAGTGTTGCTTCTGTTCAGGTGGAAGATAGCAACACTTACTTGACTGACACAAGTCATTAGGAAAGTTTCTCCTACATCTCAGGTGGTAAACAATGCAAATCAAATTGCCAAAACAAAGAACTTTTTTTTTTGTTTACAAGCTACCAGAACAGGAGAAAAATTGCCCATGTTTTGAAACTTGTTCTAGCAAGACACTGCAAATTCATCCAGCAGCATGAGAACCTCTGGCACTCTTTCATTTCTGGTCTCTGACAGCCAGCTTTCAGTTCTCAACAGAGTCAATGGCAAATACAGTATTTCAGGGCTCCTTCACATACCAAAGTATCAGTATTAGTGAAACACCAGGAAGACAGTTACACCTCTAAATGCCTTTGTCCTCCTTGGACAAAGCCTCTGATCAGCTCAGCTCCAGTTCATCTCCCAAATCTTCTTTTTCTCTCTTTTTTTTCTGTGACAAAGACCAATAGAGCACAGCAAGGAGAAAGATAAGATCCTCTCAGACTCACTCCCATATGTGGCATGAGGTACATGTGACTAGGTGGGTGTATGCAGGCTACAAGGCCTGCAGAGGTACCAAGACAAATCTGCATCTTAAAACTGTACAGAACAGGTCCCATAACATCTCCCACATTTGAAGTCTACTCTAAAAAACAAAACAAAACAAAAAAATCACCTCTTGGAAGAAGACAAGTGAAGCATAAGTCGTTCCTTTATCCTTTTTCTCTCTTACCATGCTTTACAGATGAATGTTTCATCTCATTCTTCTGTTTCCAAGAAAGACCTTTCTAAATCCTCAGGCAATATTCAGAGCAGTCAGATTTCTCTTTGAGTGTTCAAGGCTGATGTGATCAATTAGAAAAAAAAAAAAAAGGTTACAGTACATTTTAAACCAAATACTCCGTAGTAAAAAATCTCAGAGGTCATTCTGTATGAAATACACTTTTTGTTAGCAAGTAAATGCAAAGAAATTATGACAGGGATTCAGCACAACCCCCTTTCTCATGTGTCCTGTGAGATTTTCTGTATTATTCTCTCTATTTAAAGGGTTTAAAATGCAAGGGTAAGACTGCATAGGTCCTGGACATGTAAGTTCTGTTCTCTCTCTGGAAACAAAGTGCCGTGGATCACACAAAATCCTTCCCAGCACTTTAGCCTCCCCACATTTTTGTCCTTTTTCACTCATGAAAGCTATGAATTCTCTCCAGACACAGACTCTCTCCCAGCATGTGATTGCACCACAGTGCCCCACAACCTTCTCTACATCATTTTGGCCCCAGCTGCCATGTAAACACTTTTTACCTCTGGGACTCCCTTACAGGCTTTAGAGTCTCTCTTTGCAACTGCAAATTTCCAGTGAGGTACAACCACTTCCTCAAGGTGAGTGTCCCCTAAGGCCTTGGGAATCAGAGCTGACACAATGGGAAATTTGCTTCACCCTTTACCAACTCTGGCTAAATAAACTCATCTTCTGTACAACAGGACACAATTCATTTTCCTGTCCTTAATTTTCTTCCCTCTCTTGTTGATTCCAAAAGCAGACCACATAGACCAACCATCACAGCCGATTTGATTTCCAATTTCCTGGGTAGCTTTGCAATCCCACTCCATTTGTCACCTGAATGCAGCATCGAATTTGCAGCCTGGGTGTGAATGACTTCTGGAATTATCTCTCTTGGAAAAGACACCAAAGCAATTCAAAAACAAGTAAACAGAATGCAGAAATACCCCTGAATGATTATGTCAGGTTTCTAAATCCTAATCCTAGTACTTCAGCAGCTATCAATTTCTCTGTTCCTCCTTCCCTTCTGGCTTAATGTTTTCCTACCCAGACCTCAGTTCAATATTGTCACAAAGATCAAATATACTTTGTAAAGTTACTGGGACTGCATGAACATTTAGAGCTTGGCAAGCTGTTTTGTAACACCAAAATATGTTCTTGACAACCAGTGACCCCAAAAGCTGATGTGATCAAACACATCCACCCATGAAAGAAAGAACAGAGACTGTAATCAGTTTTCCCATTTTAAGGAAAATAAACCCTAATCCTTTTCCATTCTGTGGTATTCCTCTAATTGCTGTTTCCTTACACACTCAAACATCCACAATTTGGTCCCATTGTTTGAACGTCACTTGGAATCAAATCAGTGTTGTGGATACAGTGTCTTTGAACCTTTTAGTCTGGCTGTGAACTTTGGGCTTAATCCTTTAGGGTGCCCTTGTCTAGTAAGCTTTAATGTGTATTAAATTTTCTAAAAGGAGAGTGAAAGTGGTCAAAGCAAGATAGTGCAAGATTCTGTGTCTCATAAATTAATAAGCATCACCAACTGCATTGCTTGACCCTTTAAACTGTGAAATTAATATAAGTAGACAACCAAAGTGCACTTGGCCCCTGAAGAGCCTTGGAAGTTCACTTAAGCAACCCAAGTTTCCTTAAAGTTTTATAAGCCAGCTTTTAAAGCAAGTCCTTTGTACTTATTACTGGTGACAGTGAGCATTACAACAGCCAATGAACCTTTGCTGACTTCCGACCCCAATATGGTAGAGCACAGTTATCAAGGGAAATATCAGAATCAAAGCTTGTATATTACATTGAGGTCCTGACTCTTGAAAGAGCCCCCCATAGACTCTTCAGAGTATGTCAGGGAAATAAACAGCTAATATTCTCCGACATCTACTTACGATGTACGGATATTATTGTTTACTTAAGCTCTTTTGGCATAAAAACATCCTTTTCCCTCCTTAATAAAACCTGAAGCCTCTTAGGAAGAAAGCTGTTGTCTGTTCTGTTCCCTTGCAAGAAGACTAGTATCTTAAGATCTTTTATTTAGCCAGGAAAAAACATTCCATTTGGCAGTGGTGAGTCAAGCAACACTAAGACTTCATCTTCAGCGATTAATGGATTTAAATTATTAAGTGGCATTAGGTAGGCACAGGGAAGAATACATGGTCTTCTCTTAGCCCTCCATGCAGAGTGAGACCGCCTTGAACAATGAGGAAAACATGTATCCACACCTACCACGCTCTGGCATTAATCTTTCAGTCACTTGTAATACTTGAGTTAGCATCCTGTAGAAATAAGATATCTCACCCTTGCCAGCTGATTATATTTTTCATAATGTAAAAGGTTCTTGCTGAATTATTCAGGTGTTTTTTTTCCCACTGCTTTTTGGAAAAAAAAAAAAAAGAGACAGAAAAGCTAAAGCCAGCTCTTCACTGGCATCTAGGAATAAACAGCCTGTCAGGCAGTGGTGCCCACTGTCAGTAATTATTACTGGATGTTAAAACAAATTAATTATGATGTTTAAGCTAAACTTTTCCAAATGGCAAGGGGAATTTCAAAAACCAGACAGGTGATTAGAAATCCCAAAGATTATCTGCTGAAGGACATCAAACTCCTGTTGCATGTATGTCACTCCCCTCCACCCCTAGCAGTGCAGTCAGGGAGGTCAGGTGTTATTTGTTCTTTCCACCTGTTGAGAACATTTGAGTGAAGCTTTTGGGAATATTCAGTGACACTGGTTTCCATTTGTTCATCTCGTTTGTGTGCCTAGATCTGAACACTGACAGAGATAACAATACCACAGCATGGACAAAAGTAGTACGTAAACATATATACATATTTTATGCATACATATACCATACACAGTCATACATGAGAACTTAAACACAAACAGAAAGCAGAATTCAGCTATTAGGAAATAATTGATGAAATTTCTTAGCAGAATCACGAATAACAAGAAGTAGGTGGAAAAATGAGGTACTTCTAAGGAATGTGGCTCACAGATTCCATGCAAAATCAATGTTAACAGGGACAGCCTGGTGACAGGGTTGCAGTCCCTGACAGGCAGATGTCTACTTTAAGAACAATGAAGTTCATTTAGCAGCTCTCTGATTATTCAATACAAATTGGACCATAAATGAACCTTGAAATATTTTGAGTCTATTCTGACACATGTTGCTCCAATTGAGACTTTGTTTTTTTAGTGTAACAAAGCAATGATTACTGAAGGCAGAATCACATGAATTGTTCATTATCAACAACACAGCCAATTTGAATGTATCTAGATATACCTAGGTGGTATATCTAGAGTGGTATTAGTTATTTAATTATGTGCACCAATACTGAAGGAAATAAAAGTATATTCAAATTAATCCCGTGTGCTGACTGGTCACATTGCCTAAGGGGCCACCCTAGAGCAGCATAAGCAAGGAAATAACAGAATTGTTGACATGAGAGAAAATAATTCAGGATATCTTCATTTGAAAACCTGTCACTCATGGGCCTGCTGGTTGATGCCTTAAGAGCTATCAGTCTTCTTGCAAGTGGATCAGCAGCTGGTGTCAGAAATAGAATAGGTCCACTTTTTAAGGGAGGTGAAAAAAGGGGTCTGCATTTCCTTCCAAGGAAGGAAAGACAGCATTATGAATCCCAAATCTTCAACATCAGCTTCAGAAGAAGACCCAAGAAGTGCTCATTTAGTACTGGTAAAACAGGGTCTTAAAGAAAAACTTTAACTCCTCATTAGCTCATTTCATGAATACTGTGTAACATAATCTAGAGTGGAAGCAGGAAAAATGTCTCCTAAATATGAAAGTTGCTTTCCTTACTTGTTACAGTTCGGTAGTGGAAAATTTACAGGAGCCTGGAGATGAGAAATTAATCTGTTTTCCACCTTTCCTTAAGGTATTTTCGGGCTTACAGAGCTGATGAATGAGCTCTGTCTACCCAGCTCCCCTGTTCAGTCAGGACTGTGACACATATTTGGGGTTTGGTTACTTGGATCAGAAAAATTTGATGACTCTGGGGGGAGTCTCAGAACTGCCATCCAAGTCAGTAAGGTCTTCTGTAGACCACATTTGATTAGCCAGATGAAAAAGAAAAGCCCCTTTTATCAAATCCCCTGGGGCTAACTCATATTGAAAATAATTTGGTTTTAGCACATTTAGAGGCAGCCTCCTGCCCAAAAGGTGAAATCCTGACTAATCAGCTCTGACCAAAGCAATGGCCATCTTCCACTTTTAACCAGAAGAGTGTTTGCCTTCATGCCACAGTCTGCTTTGGTTTGGGTGTACATCTGCCTGAGGGGATGTAGGGTGACTGCAGCTTCCTTGGGTGTGAGATGGAAATGCCCTGGGGGTAACCCTGGTGCTTCTTTTCTAGAAGTCAAAAGAAGGATTAAAATTGGAAAAACTGGGATTAGACCTCAACTATTGACGTTAAAGAGGCACACAGGCCATTTCAGCGAGGGGCTAAAACTTTAACCACTAGAAAAAGGCCTGGTATTAGTTATAAGCTCTGCCAAATAACACCTAATTAATCCAATTCTGCCCACGTAGGCATTCACCCCAGCACTCCATTCAGGTTACTGACACTGCAGCAAATTCAAATATTGAGTTAGCCCCCAAAAGAAACTCCTCCTACACAGACCAAACACTCTACATCCCCCATAAAGGAAGAAGACTTTTTTACACAGCTCTAGAAATATTAATTTGACAGTTTCTCCTTCCTTGGCTACAGCTCTAGTAATTGATCTGCTCTATTATTTTTCCCCATTCTTTCTCTCTTACATTTAAATATGTCCTTCATATTTCTGGATCTTTTTTTTTTTTTTTTTACCCCAGCCTGCATTTCCACTGTTACATTATTTTTTATCTGTCTCATCTATTCTTCAAGTGTGAAAAGGGTGCTCTGTTCTCTAATATTCATTTTTCTTTTTTTTTATTCTCTAAGTACTTTCTTTCCCATCTGTAACAGCCCCTAATATGCACCTCCATTCGATTTTACTTACCCAGCTTGAAATCCTCTCATTCTAATTACCTTTTCAGTTTTCTTCTATTTCTCCCTTGAGATGTCTCAATTAGTGTACTTTTTCTTACTGGCTGTCACCTCTGAGCTACAAGGTGGGTCTAACTCCAACTTAAACCATGCAGAAAATAAATGAGGAGCCTTTCTTGGCGGCCCTGCTGAAGGTGCTGTTACTTTACAAACTAGTGCACCTTTAATAGATGATAAATGGGCAGAAAAGTGGCCTTGTTAATGCAGCAGCCCTTGATTTGGTTGCCATGCCGTGTCCTCTCATTACTCAAAGATACAGGAAAGGCAACCTATGCTAAGTCCTGGGTGATGTACTTCCATACAAAGAGAGTGAGTAGAGGCTAATTAACATAGTTCTGGTCAAAGCCTGAGATTAACTCTTGTCTTTAAAGACCAAAGCTAAAAATGTCATTTGTCTTGCCCATAATTATGTTTAGAGGTAATTACAGAAGCAGAATAACAGCAAGCAAAATGAGACAAGGATTGGGTTTTTCTGCCTTTTCTATCTCTAGCAAGACTCTCAATTCTGTTTCTGTCAAAGAAAACTGGATAAAAAACGCAGGTGACATGCACAGTACATTTCTTTGATTAAAATTGGCACTGTCATATTGAAGTTCACACAGAGCTTTCAGAACCTGAGGAGTAAATTCTCTCTATATATATTCCCATGTAACAAGAAAAGAGCACCCTCCCCATCGCAGCCTGTAATGTGGAGCGAAGGGGAGATGTGTGCTCGGCCGATTCAAGGACCAGCCTTGGATACTAGAACAATATCCACAAGAATGTGTCCTGTTACATACACATGTCCCAGGTCACTTCCTACAATCCAATATGACACAGAGAGATACCGTTGTACTATATTAGCACAGCATTACCTCCAAATCGAAGCATTTGCTTCCTGGGATAATTCATTTGTCATGCAGGTCTGACCATACTGCATCCACCTTTCAACCTCATTTGTCCAGAGCCTGGATAGCTCTCACTGTACTCTGCATGACAGATTTACCCCAGATGTTTGAACCCACTTATTTCAATTAAAATAAAATAATTATTATTGTTGTTATTATTGCTACCACTATTAAAATCCCAATGGCATATGCTGCTGTCACCATTCAGCTGTCCTGAGATCCATCTACCTGCAGTGCCTGCTTCACAGCCATCACTGAAATTTATGAGCACATCAGCCATTAGTGGGTTGGAGGATTTATCTGTGAGGTGTGGTAGTGCTAATTTAAAGATTTCAAAGTAAACTTTTCTAAAGCTAGTATGTATTTGGAGGAAAGCTTGACATTGAAGCTAAACTCCCCAGGGTTTATTACTGAAAGAAATCTCAAATACCTGATATACTCAGATCTATCTATATATACATTCATTTTTCCAGATACAAAACTGGCAAAAGCATTGAGATTTCTACTGCCCTGAGGCTAAAGGTCTCCAGGTGATACAAAGTGCACATACACCAGGCACACTGGAATTTCTCAGACATGCATTACCAGATCACCTGCTGGCAAACACCAAGGTCTGTTACACAACATTATGACAATACATGTTATATCAACTTTCTTGAAGCACTGGAGGAGAAAAAAAACATTCATGCTGACTTTTCTAATGCTTTTATTGGAACCACGTCTGCCATTTTTACTGGCATCCTTCATGGCAAAAGTGAGGGCAAAAGATCCTATGAAAGCACCAGCCATAAGGGTCCTAAAGACATTCTCTCACCATGCCTCACACAGATCGTAATCAGATTTCAGAGACCAGCTCCACTGAAGTACCAAATGAAGCAGCAATTATAGGCTATAGTTCTGCTTCGAAAAGCACCCAAAACTATGGCACTCTTTTGAAAGTCTCACTGCGCTATCAAGGGGGAATTCCAAAAGACCTGTATATTCCTTGAACTGGGACTTTCCAGAACTCCAGAAAACTTTTAGAAAGTAGAGTTCCTGTCCTCAAAAGTGTACCTGTTTTTCTCAGCTATAGCAGTTATCTAATAAAACGTATCTCTTCTCCCTGTAGATGTTGCCCCACATAACTCTTCAGACTCCACAGCTATTGCATTACTACTATTACCTTTATAAATGGTAACAATATCTTTACAATGACATCTGCCAGCACCACCTGTAAGATACAAGCACCAAAGCCCATCTGGAAAACCTGCCTCATCATATTTTTGCATCTTTCATGAGATTTTCTTGCAGAATTTTGCAGTGGTTTGTTTGAACACAAAAGAACTTGCAAGTTATTCATTGTTCTGACATCTGTTACATTCAAACTCTCTTTGGGGCCTTGTTAATTGAGTTTCATCCGGAACTAGGTGGAACTCCAGAGCTGTGAACCTTGCAGTGTTTGCCATTTATGGGACCTTCACTGATGTCACAGGGTACATCTCTCAACACATCAGAGCAAAGACACTTTTCTGCAGCACATGCAGCTGAGCTTGTACTCCCAGGGGAAGTGCAAAGCACGCAGAGTACAAAACAGAAAACCATATTGTGACTGAAGTGAGCTACAGACAGCAAACAACAACCCTAAAACTAAACCACATTCTCCTTCTCTGTGGCACAGCACAGAACTAGCAGAACCAAAGATGTGATCTGAAAATAAAAAGCTTCTGAGTTCATAAGTGAGTTGTCAGTCGTCAGGGGCACACGTGACACTCTTCCGGCCAGCAACAGTTCTACACTGCACCAGGAGCTGAATACTGCGAGGCCACTGCTAGGAGATGGCTACATTAGTAAACCCACATGACCCAAATCATAACCATCAGATTTACCACCATTTAGTCACGTTAGCTCAAGGCTGGCAAAAGGTCTTAGAGGCTCTGATGTCTTTAGCCATGAAACAAAACTGTTTCACTGCAAAGGGAATGTCTTCTCTTTTCCTTTTGGTATAGGAAGGTTTCATGGTTTAGCAAGGAGTTGCTTTTGCTTAGTAACAGGGGGAGCGGGTTGCAGTGAAGACCCGGTAAAAGTTTTTTAGACTCTCCCCTGACTCCTGGGTTCAGACCCACCCCCCGGCCCGGCTGGGCCAATCTGGC
>WBNH01010236.1:416696-476540 GCA_013401255.1 Urocolius indicus
GTTTTTGGGGTTTTGTGTTTTAGTTGGTATTAAATTGTTTTCTGTTTTTCTTCCCCAAGCCGAGTAGCCTGGTCTGTTTTGTCCTGCACCTTAAGTGGCAATTAAGCTCTCCCTGTCCTTTAGCAATCCTTAAGTCTTCGGTACTTGAGGCTAATCGTGGTCTTTTGTTCCCTGATGGGCCGAAACCACGACAGAAGGGCATCAGATGCTACGATGCTTGAACAAGACCCAGCAGGGCAGTCACTGGCAGAGCACTTTCTCCTTTGAGATCAACAGGTCTGTGTCAGTAAGGTCATTTCAGTAGCAGCGGCAGCACCTAGATCCACAGTTGCCAAATTTCACTACATATACCACTGCATAATGCCATCCCAAGGTGACTTGCTCCCACAAAAGGGCTCACTCGCTGTCCATTCATATTGTTGGTGCACAACTCACTCATACTGACTCTTGACCCTGAGCTCACAGGATGATGATATTTCTCTCCTTACCATGAATGAGATATCTAAAACGGTAAAATACTTTTACTGAAGCTGTTCTATGGAAAAAAACCTCTAAATACATGTATTGAAGGGTGAAAGAGTAGAAGCAGAGGCCCCAGTTCATGCTCAGCATCCAGTAGGATGAAACCCATCAAGGCTGATTGGCTTCCAGTAGTTTATTTAAGTGAAAGAATTTCTTTCCTCTATGGAAACCTTCTTAAATCAGCAGGAACTCGTTTGTTAAAACTGCTTCCCTATTCCCACTGCTTTTTGAGAGCACCTCTGTCTTTGCAGAGCAGCACAGACCAACACAGACAACTCTAAAACGTCTTACATGGCAGCTCCAAGTGCTTACAGTTTATGTGAAGCCATGGAACCAGCATGATAAGATCTAATTACCAAGCGAATTAGTGAAAAAACAGCTGCAAGGTTTGCAGAAATGTCTGGAAGTGCAGAGTAAATGGCCACAATTGATAGAGTTATTACACAGGCATCCTGAGGGCACAGTCTGCAGCGCTTGAGTCCTAACCAAAATCGCTGTCAACAGTTGTTGTTTTCTCCATTCTGTTAAATGAAAAGAGCATGAAAATGATCCTGCAAACAGCCATTTAATATTCTCATGCACACGAACTGCAATTAGCAGCAGCAGCAACAACAAACTCTGCTGTAATGCATTCATGGTTAATCAATTCAATTGATCACTGTTTATTAAATAAAAACCTGCTCTCCAAACAGTTCTACTCTAAATGGCATATTCTGGGGCTCAATGGGGATTTCCCAGCTTTCATTTGGTCTGGGGTTCTTTTTGGTTAACACGCTGCTAGAAAAATCAGGAGGCCAATTAAAGTTTTTAATTTAAATCCAAGCCAAGAGAAATGCCAGCAACATATAGTGCCTTTACAAAAGCATTAGCTTAACAGAGGTTTGGATAAGCCTAGTCACAGCCTGGGAAAGCTACACTGAATCTGATTCGTTCCTGTTTTAAAGGCTTTCAAGCCACTTCAGCAACTGCCAGAGTATTCATCTATGTAAGAGACAGTCATGACCAGGTCAGCTCAGGATATCAGGAAGTGGACTGTTGATAATGCAGATTAGAGGGCAACACTTTCTTCACATCAGCACAGTAGCATTGATCACCCCTGTTCAGCACCTTTAGAGAGCAGATCGGAAATCAATGAATTCCAGGCTGGGGAGATGCTGTAGATAACAGAAATCCTCTATAGTCAGTTATCTCCCTACATAGAATAACGATCTTGCACAGAACTGAATGTTCTAAATGCACAAAGAATATACACTACAAGTTCAACGGAAGATTGATACCAGGCCAGATAAGAGTCTGAGCATAACCCCAGGCCTTCAGCCAACTGGAGCACTTGAATGTTGCACTGAGATCTTCCACCTACAGTGCTGGAGACCTCCTTGCCCTTTGGCTACTCCAAAGGGTGCAGACGTGAGGAGAAAGGGAGTGTTGACTCACAAAAATAACCTCATGGGATTTAATTAAGACTACTGACCCTGTGTCACTTATAATTTATGACAGATTTGAACCCATGCCTCCAGAGGGAGAAAATGAAGGCATTTCCAGTACATTAACTGACTTCAATAGCAAAGTCAAATCTGACGTCCTGTGACCCTCGAATGAACGAAGACTAAGAAGTCCCTGTTATCCCAATTATTTCTGACTAGATTTGTGAGATGTTTGCACCACCATGGGCTTCAACCACAACAAGGTACCTGCCCTAACAGGGGAGGAGCAAAGCCTTTTGCCATGAAACCCCTGTGAGAGCATTAGAAACCTCCAGCAGCACTGAGTCATTAATAGCATGATCCATAGAGAAAAAAGGATGCGGGGCATATTCCCTCTCCTGCCAGCAGCCACTTGGCCTCCACAAGATCTAAGAGAAGGGTTACAAATAAAGCTGTACAAATAATGGGCTTTGCATTCTATGGCCAAAGTAAAAATAACACATTTGGAAAAAATTCTTTAGGTCAACTAAGTGTTTCACTCAGTCTTGTATCAGGTCTTTCACCTTTGATCCTTTGGGAGACTGAGGGAAGGGTGAGAATAGGCTTGATTTCATGGGCAAAATGAGGCATATTTTGCAATGGAAAACAATAAAATAATGTTAAAGCTATTATTATTTGGTTTTCTAATAGAACTCATTGCTAACTGTGCAACCAACTTCGAAGTGCATTTGCCTGAGCCAAAATTATCTATTTCTTGAGGGGCAGGAGAAGAAATCATTGACATTTTGTTACTCAGCTCCCACGGAGGTATTACAGGGAACTGAAATGCACAGATACTTTCTTTTTTGAGTGGCCAGAGTAGATGAGTTCAATAAAATAATATTAAAAGGAAAACTTTTCATGAAGATGAGCCAGATGTCTTGCATGACTGACCAGACTTGAAACCAATAACACCACCATCAGGGAAGCTGAAAGCAACAGCACTAGCAGTAGCTTCTCTAGTCTGACCTGTTTGAGAGAAAAAGGATTATTAGGGAATAAAATTAAATCCTTTCTATATAGGTTCCACTGCCACTGAGTTTAGCACGCAGATGTCTGGTGACTGTATTAAATCCATCTTTACCCCTAGGCTTGCTAGGCAGCATCAGCTAAATGGATTCCTGACCGTGCTGATAACACAGCTGACAGTTGTGTGGAGAGGAGGGAGGCAGGTAGATACAGCTCAGACACCGAGAGGAACGCTGCCCAGGCCAGCAAAGATGTCCCCAGCTCGTGCTCAACCCATCAGCCTTCTGAGTGCTCCGACGAGGCAACACTTCAGGGTGGGTTTCTTTCGCTGTAGGAAACTGGCATTCTGGAGCTAGCACAGAAGCAGTGCGGCCGTCAAAGCGCTTCATAATTAGGTACAAATTTTGCTTGTGGTTCGGCAATTCATCCGGATTAGCAGGCACTGACCTTCCCGAGGCCCTCGCTCGCCGGGCTCCATCCTCGGTCACAGAGTGACCTCTAGTGTTACGGACCGCAGCGCTCCCGCACGCCCGGCGCTCGCTGCCGCCACCGACCCTCCCTGCCCCGCACCACGGGTACCAGCCCTCCCCGCTCCGCCCAGTGCGCACTACCGAGCCTCTGGAAGCAGCCAGACAGCCTCCCTCAGCCTCTCTCCTGCTCTAATGCAATAACATCTCTCGGCATAGTTGTGTTTTGTGTTCCTGCAAATAGTTTGAAAAGAAGATCTCTCGCGTTGTGCAGAGAGCATCTGAAGTGATGCACAGAATCCAGGGGTTATGAGCAAGCTTTCCAGCTGGGATAAACTAGTATCTCCCCACTGGTGTTACTGGAGCCCCACTTATTTCAGCCAGAAGACCCTCCTAGAGGCTTCTCCAGCTCTGCTGCACTTTGTACTAGAGAGAAGCACCCAAAAGCCTGATGCTGTTGACTCTCAGTTCTTCCTGTGTCTTCTGCTTCCCTACTCGTGAAAGCAGTCTGCTGCTCTTACTAATTAGCACTTGGGAGTTGTTAAATGAATGTTAGTGTGGGACAGTAAAAGAGGGACAACTGAAGAATCATGGGCTTTCATCTCTTTTCTACAGAGCCCAGGTGTCCATAAGCAGGTACACAGACCTGCAGAGTATTAAACCTGCATCATCCTCCAAAGGCTGCTTCTACACACTTTCAACTCCAATCTGGAAACCCAGGAGCTCTAGCACACTGTCAGGAGGGACAGACACATGGCCCCTCTTAAGCCTGGCTTTCCATTGGAGTTTAAGTGAGCACCAAGCACATTCAAAGCAACCCTGCCCAAGATGTGAAGGTCATTGAACCACTGCATGGTAACAAGTGCTGGAAGTGATCATCATTTGTCAGGCACTGCTGACAATCATTCCTGCAGCAACAGATTCTCTTTTTTCCCCACAGCTTCTTTTGAGCTGGGGGCTCCTCCAGCTCAGCTTAGAAGAGAAATAAATAGTTTTGAGTTTCTGCTTATCCATCACTGTCCCCAGTCACAGTGCATATTGGACATCCATGGAGAAGTCACAAAACTACACTGCAGACAAATCCTCAGCAGGGTCATAAGTACAGCAAAGCACAAACAAAGTTCAATCAGGTCTTAATAAGTTGACCATAAAATGGTTTTTAGGATCCACTTCAGATCACTATCAGTTCAGGTACCTTAAGAGCTAGAAGCCCAGTGCAAGTCCAGCACAAGACCTCCATGTAAAACCTCCACGTAAAAAGCTGACCTTAAGGCTTGTTCAACCCAGGTCACTTGAGTTCAAAGGAGAGGGAGAAAAATTAAAGGCTACCTGAAAACTTCCTGATAAGACATGGATTCTGGAATAATGGTGTAAATAATCTTTGTGGCAATAGGCCTTAAACATGAACTTGCATGGAGTGATAATCATTTTATTCCTGACTGATATTCCTGGCTGATATCTCCTTCTGTAGACAAACACTTGTTAAAAGTGAAAAGCAGTGTACTGACAGGAGTAGCCTGTAACATTTAGATATGTTTGTTAGGGCCAAGAGAAATGTAAACCTTGAAGATAAAATTAGGGTAAGTTTCTAGGTGTGACTTGTTGAGTAATCAAGGGAGAAAGCTAAAATCAAACACCACCAGACAGACAAATATCAATAACCCAGACAACAAAGAGAGGTACAAAAGGACAGAGAAATAGCAGCCCAGATGGTGGCCATGGGAAGAAAAGAAACACATTCCACAGATTGCAAAGCACGCAACTTATTTATGATTACATGAGACAGAGAGGATGGGAAAGTTTAAAAAGAAATGTGCTTGAGCCACAGTTACCATAGGCATATGTCAGTTGTGCACCTTTCTAATTTTTACCCGTTTGGTTTTGACTTATTTTTCCAGAAACGTACCTCTGATGTTTTAGATACGTCTATAAGAAAGGGGAAAAAAACCCAGCATCATGAGATAATTTTGCAATATTGATACCAAAGTATTGCAGGAAAGGGTGATTTTGTTGAGAGACAGAAAGTCTAGAAAATGTTAAGGTGGACATCAGCTACTTGACACAAATATCCCAAAGAAAAAGACTAATGATATTATGATGATATTATTATGATTATGGTGATAATATTGTAGCTTCTCCCAGTATTGGCTGAGCAGCAGTGCCCTAACAGCAGACAAGAATAACCATGTCAGGAACATCTCTCCTTTTTGTCTTCATTAATTTACAGTTTTGGCTTCACACCCCTGAGGTGTGCAACAGAGAGGAATGTGCTGGCTCAAATGGGCCCAGCTGGAACTATAGCCCAGTTCTGCCATAAAAAGACTCAAACTTCATTAATAAAATAAACCAGTTGTAGCCCAAGGATTGACTGACTTGCAGTTTCTCTTGCTCCTGGGCTAATACAGGGAAGCTGGCACCTTGATAAAACACTCAGCAGGAGAATGGGGTGTGCTGAATTCAAATGAGTCTTCCTAGCTGGTAGGACTGTACTAGGTATTGCATATGTAGTCTGCTGCTTGGAGTGAGGGGAACAGAATGCAGGTAGAGAAGGAAGGAAAAGAAAGGTAAATATCTGCAATTGCTCACTGACATAGATGTGTCACAGAACATACAGGAACTTGAAGTGACTGCAAACAAGAGAAGACTATAAATTCCACACTGGAGACTAGATAAAGAGGATGTGATTTAGGTTTGTCTGACTACAGAGCAGCTCATTGTAAAAACCAACAGTCCATACATGCCAATGAGATATTGTCAGAAGTTCTAAAACAGGTAGAGCCTTTATAACTACACCCAAGCCACTGCACACATGCCAGACAACTGAATCATGTAGCAAACCAGTGACTACCAGGAATGCATGAGCTACCTTGGATACTTCCACATGCTCAGTTCACAGCTCAGCTGTAAATCATGCTCCACTGGAAGTGTTAGGTGTCAGAGCTGATGATGTGAAGTTCTGACAACTTCCAAGAGCATGTAAGTGGAGCCTGTCCATGAGATCCTCCATCTGCTGGAGGTTGCTGCTTGTAGAGCAACCAAGTAAGAGCTACTGCACCAGGAGTGCTGTCAGAAGTCAGAAGATATAGTGGATGGCTTTTTAAACCCAAAGCCTTCTGCCAAAAGCAATGAAAAAGTCTTTTCAAATCTTGATTTTGGTTCCAAATCAGTCAGGCCAGCATTCAGGAAGGGGACTTAGGTGTTATACAGTCCAACCTCAAGACTAAAATGCACAATACTAAGCCAAGGCCAATGTTGTCAGTGCACTATTGACGAGAGGTTGATGGGGAGACAAAGAGCCAGGCAGTAGGGGACACAGATCTCACAGAAGGCTGAATTGGCTTTCAGAAGGTGTTGGGGAAAAGCTTAGTCCATTTTGGCAGAAATTATATACTATGAGAACCAAAACAACGATACAAAATGCCAGAAATCTAATAAATGAGGAAAATGGAGTGTCTTCATTAAGTGAGGACATAAAGCTAAAGGCATATTTCAGGAACCTGGAGGATACAAGGCAACCTGTGAGATTTTTCCTCACATCCCACCCACTCAGTATATGCACAAATCTCATAAATATGGGGTGATTTCCACTATGTACAAGAGAAGACATTCTGGGAGAAATGCCCAATAGCTAATATTTATTCCAAGCTGGATGCTTCAGCAGTGTTCTGGCAGCAGTGCTAAGGCACAAAAGCAGAGTTTGTGCCTGGGTGCACTCAGTACCTCTTTTGGGAGATGTTGCCACCCTTGCCTACCATTTGGGTCATATTCAACACAGACAGTGTATCACTGCTGAATACAACACACTTTTATGGTATCAGGGGAACAAAGGGTAAATGCAATAGGTTTTGACCTGGACAATCACAGAATCACAGAATCTTAAGGGTTGGAAGGGACCTCAAAAGATCATCCAATGCAACCCCCCTGCCAGAGTAGGATCACCTAGAGTAGGTCACACAGGAACTCATCCAGGTGGGTTTGGAATGTCTCCAGGGAAGGAAACTGCACAACCCTTCTGAGCAGCTCAACTGACAGTTTTAGAAAGATGCTAATTCCACAAAACAGAACTAATACACTAGGTAAGAAGTTAACATACCAAGGTGAGCAACATATTATTGTAAGGTTCAGCAGGTGTCTTGCCCCAGGAGATGAGGAAGCAATACTTGAAATGGTGACTGATATGGGGAACCGAGAGTCTAGAGGTTCACACCACTGCACAGATTTGTTTCTATACCTCTCCTCATGCTGATAAGAAAATCTATTATCTTTTGAGGAGCTTCTCCACTTTGTTTCCTTAAATGTTGCAACCCCTTCTGTCCAGCAGTCCCATCATTCAGGCCCATGCTGTCTCTGTTTGGTTCCTCTGGGATGAGATGTTGCAAACTGTGCATTACCTGATATGACACCATGAGCATGAGCTGAGGCTGGCCTGTGTCTCAGAGTTGAACTGAGGAGTGATAACCTGGCCTCTGTTGAGACACCTCAGATTTCTCTGTGTTTAAAATTACACATTCACAGGCTTTAAAGGACCTTACATGAGGTCATCTAGTTCTTCCTCCTGGCCCAAAACAGGACATACATCACTCCAGAGAAACGAATTATCAGGAGAAAATATTGTGAGAGGAGAAAAGCAATTACTTAAACACTGCTTCATTTTAATGCCTAACAGCTTTCAATCTGTATCAACGTGGGGGTGTTTGACATGGGATTGTAAAATTCCTACAGTCATTTCAAGAACAAATTGTACCAGAGCTGCAGAAAGACAGAGAGAGAGATCCCTGGGAGGTATTTGGGTAACATAATCAATTCATAGAGAGCGGGTGTGTGAGTATGTATATGAGTACAAAAATAAGCCCATATACACACACCCCCACACATCACACCAGGATGCTGCAGAATCCCATAGACATCAGGAGTATAAAAGTCTGCCTTTTACATGCATTATTTCTGAAATTTCTCGAGCCCTCCTGCTTTGCAAAGCTGAATTATTTAAAACTAGCATGAAGAAGCAGGATTGCACTTTAAAGAGGAGGGACAAAAAAAAACCTCCCACCAAAACCAACATTACCTGTATCTGAGGAAACCAGATTTTGTTTTCATACTCAATTGCTCACAAAGTTAGTTTATAACCCTGATTTCACCTCACCCAGAGCTGCAATTTTCCAACTCACAGGGTGACAAAACTAAGTCAAAACGCATGTCTGAATACACCAGCAGCAGTTTGACCCTGGCTTAAGTGAAACTGAGTTTTATATCTAAAGACAACATAGTTTTTTGTGTCATCAGAAGTAATGTAAGGGGACAATGGCATGAGGAATGTCACAACGTGGGGTGCTATGGACTGGAAAAAGCAGCTCCTTGATGGGGTCCCCTAATCTCTGGTGTGCCCCTGGTAAAATGATCTAAGTGATTCTGGCTCATTGCCACAAGCCCTCTTCTCAGCTGTATGTGCAGAGAAATGTGTTACAGCATTATGAACATGTCACTGGCACTGTTAGCAGTGCAGAGATAAAACCTCACTCATCTTTAGTGCAGCGAGCAGGAAAGTGTATCAATCCTTTAATTATTAAGCATAAGTGAGCTATCCTCAGTTTCCCAAAGCCAGTTTAAACTGGATTGTGCCCTGCAGATTCTTTGCTCATGCGCTGATGTTGCAGAGCTTCAAAAATATTTTGCTCTCATTCTCTAACCCTTTTGCTGCTTTGATTTTGGGTTATTTTTTTCTCCCTTGAACTCCCAAGCCCTCTGAATCTGAAGACAGTAAGCACCACAAATGAACTCTGAACAAAGCTGACAGCTATCCTGCCTCACTGCTCACCCTTCTGCCAGCGTGGAGCTCGGCTCCAGCCTGCCAAGTCACTCCTGCCAAGCTCAGGTGCTCACAGGGGAAGAGTTTGTTCAGCCTCCTGCACCTCTCACCTGAGTCAGACGCTGCCACAGCTCGGTGGAAGGAGAGGCCCAGCTGCAGCATGTAGTGTGCCTGGCTTCCAGGAATGGGGGGTGTATTGTGTCACTCAGGAAACTGTGGCTCAGTAACAAACACATCTACACTGGTACATCAGCCTCTGCAGCCCAGGCTGTAGGCTCAGAAGGAGACAGGGGAGGATCTGTGAAAGGAAAGAGACAAGACCTGAATTTTGGCTGAAAGACTTTCTGAAGTTTTCAATGCAGCATAATGGCACTGTCCTATGCCTTGGGCTTCCACTTGCAAAGATCTGTCCTCTTTACAGCTCCTTGGGGCTCTTTGTCCACCATGAATGGACCTGCTCACTCATTTAGAGATCAGAAGGAACAGCATCTTACAGAAGTGGGCGAGGTTCAAAATAAAGAGGAAACTAAAATTAATCCTTGGAATAGAGGCCAGTCTAACTCTTGGTGTTTGGATAATGAATCAGATGATGTCAACACCAAAAGAATTGTGAGTATTCATGGTTCTGTTTTTTCCATCTCTGACTGGGTGTAAAACCCTGTGTTCCTTCCAGATCACATGTTACCATCTGTCTCTGCTTCTCACCAACTCCATTTGGCCACAAGCTGCTCTTTAGGGCATATGGATGATTCAGCCAGTAAAGAAGAACATTACCTGAGGTTTTTCCTTTCCCAGTACTCTTTTTGTGCTTCCTGAAGGTAACGAAGTCTGACTTCCCCCACCCTTCATAAACATGGCACTTTGAGTTTGAACTAACTCAAAGTTCAAGGTAGTTCAGATTGTGGGTCTGATTCGATTTTACTGAGGCCTCATTGTGGGTGCTTGAGAGTTTGTCATGGGATAGAAAAAGGATATATAGAGAACAGCTGCAATGGAGGTAGGGAGAGACAAGAGAACCTTACTTTTTAGGAGAGATAACTATGGGAAAAGTGGAGGAACAAACTCATCCACATTGGTGGTCTGGCAGGTGAAGTGGATATTGATTCAAGTAAAGGTGGTGCAGCTGGGCTGCTAAGAACAGTCAGAACTACAAGACAGGGGAACACTGTGTATCTAGGTAGACAGGAACATTTCATATTCCAAAACCTAGCTCAAGGTCATCTAAGTACAAACAGTAGCTTTGAATGATGAATTGCATAGCTTTGAATGACAGCTGAATCCCAGAAACTTCAGGAGCTCAAGTCAGACTCTATATAACTTCCCCATGGTAGGGTTTTCCTGCCCCTCACCTCTAGGCCATTAACCATCTTGCAAATAGAAAGCTGAGCCCAAGACACAGGGAAAACTTTCTACCAGCCTCATCCTTTCTGTGCAGTCGTCCAACATCTCCTCACACCTCCTTCTCTCTCAGTTCCTGCTTGGCCTATTTGCTGCCTGCTTTTACTCTGTGCACACTGCCCTGCCAGTGCCTCCTCCCCTGCCAGGCAGGACAACAGGCATCTGGTCCATGTTGCCCAAGGCTGCAAGGGACTGCTGGAGACACAGAAAAGCCATGGGGTGGGTTTGTAGCTGATCCCTGTCAATTTGCATCATTTCAGCCACCAAGTTATCTGTTACTGCAAACCATCCTCAGAAAGCCCTGCACATCGTCTTCTCTGCCTGCTGCCAGTCACAGCACTGTCTCTATTTGCTGTTGCAACATACAGTCAGATGTGGAACCCAGCTTGTTAAATCACAGTATTGGTCCCAGCTATTCCATGGCTTGCACTAAACCAACATGTGCACATCCATTTTGTTATTGTTTCAAAGCTCAGCCCTGTGTTTCTCTGCATACGTTAAACTGGAGGGTGAAGAGAAAGATTCACACAGTGTCTGTACTGGACTTTTTTTACTCTCTGTACTGAGAGAGTGGGAAAAGATGACGTTTAACCCCAGCAGAAGCATACCACTGAAGTTAACTTTGCAACATCCTCTTTCTTGCCAATGTTCCTGTGAAGATGCTTCAGGCAATCTGCACAGAGCAGGCTCTGGCTCACCTGCAGCCACTTGCAAGTGTGAGATCAGCTGCTTGGTGGCAACTCATCGCTGTGAAGGGCTGGAGCTGCTTCATCTCAGCTCCTGCTGGGTTTTGAGGTCAGCAGAAGTGGTGGATGCCTGATATACAGGGAAGCAAAATGTCGTTCTGTGAGTAACAAGGTCTCACAGCCTTTGCTCAGATGAGAATGCAGCTGGAGATGCAAGTCAGGAGCTTCCATCTGTTGACAGAGACAGGATCTTGCTTGCATGAAAGGCAGATATTCCTCCTTCCCATCTTCTGCTTAGCTAGGAGCCATATTCTTCTCTTTAAGTAGTGCTTATACCTATAGCTTTTCCCTGCCTTCTGCTTATGTTCATAGCTAGATTCACACAGCTCAGCTTTCTGCTCCATACTGTGCTACCTCTGCTGAACCCCACTGAACATTAACTATTCAAGGCTGAGGAGAGACCATGGAAAGCATCTTATGTACCACAGATAGTACTTGCAAGAGAAGAAACAAAGGGAGGACCAAAATCGGCCTTTAGGATCTCAATCAGTGCACAGACAAGAAAGACTCAGAATCAACTTTTGGATTCTAGTAAGGTTGGAATTTTTGCTGCCAAAAAGGTTTTTAGAGCCTTTTTAAGGGAAGTTAATTCAGAGACAAGAAGTACAGTGCCCCATGTTTTTTCAAGAGAACTGTGCTTCAAGACATCTCTTTGTATTTCTGAGCCTAGGCACACCTGCCTTTTATTGATCTACTGTACAACTGGAAGAGAGCCAACATACTCCCACAGAGCAAGCCCCTACCAGAGCAGCACGATGCTCCATCAAACAAACACCGGCCACCTATCCATTGTCATGTATCCTGTATTTGTCACTAGCCAGATCAATCCCATGCTGTTCAGCACATTTTAGGAACTCAGGCTAATAAATCATTTAAGTGCCTCTCACTTCACAGATGGTAAGTGCAGTTCAATGAAGGTAATTATAAAAAAAATTACTTCTGGAGCAAAAAAATCAAAACATGGGAATATCTGTCTAATAGAAAAGGCTTGCAAAGAGATTTGGGAGTTCTAATAATTCTGAGGAGCAGGTTAAAGGTCTGAGAGTCTGACAGTAGGTTTTCCCTCTGATTGACTGAATCGATCCTGTCTACATGTAACAGCTCTGGGCCCCTGTACCTACGAGATTTCAGGTCCTGAAAACAGTGCTGAGGGAAAAAAAAAACTGTGCTGAGCCTCCTTCTCTCACTATAATGTGGTTGGGTTTTTTTTTTCTTTTTGCAAACACAAAATCCATCACTAAGAAGACAAAGTGATGGAAAAGTACAGGTCCTGAAGGGAGCAGGGAAAGTACCAAAGCAAGACCTGAACTCCAATAACAGTGACAGATTCAAAGTGCACTCCCAAACTTCCACTCGATTTTTGCTCTTGAATTTCAACATGACATACTGTCACTGTGTCATTTCAACTGATCACTTACATTGATCTTTCTAACATGCCAGAAGAAAACTCCTTACTTCTTAGATCATACATATTAAGGTGAAGAGGCCCTTCTCAGCCATCATCTCTGAAGATACATTTACAAATGGTCAAACCACTCTCTCCAGCTAAGAAACCACAACAAGTGAAGTCTCCTTTGTCCAGCCATTGAGACCACAGCTACTACTACCTGCACAGTGCATAACCAAGAGAAGCAAGCAAGACAGAGTGGAGAAAGCAGTCTTTCTGAAACATCTTTCATTCCAGGAAAGGCTGAGAGACCTGTGATTATTCAGGCCCCTGTCATAGACCCTTCATTTCTGTTCTGATTCATGTCTGTAATTTCTGACTGTCTCTCCGTGTCTCCTAGTTACAGCTTCAGGTCTAAGCACAGAAATAGGCTGCCCTGCCTTTTCTAGTCTTCTTTATGTAGCAGAGTTAGTTCAGCCAAATTTGGGGTTGTTACAGAATCAATGCTCCCAATACTGCTGAGGTATAGAACCAAACACTAAATTGTTGGATTTTTTTTCTTATATATATAGCACATCAAAAACCTTTTTGGCAACTGACAAAATCCTTCCAGAGTTCAGAGCAAATTCAAAACAAAGATCTGAAATAATCTGCTCACCATTTCTTTCTTTCTTTTTTACCTCATCTCAATGAAAGAGAAATCCAAGCAATTTATAAAGGTAGTTTGCTGCCTCCTGCTTTTGCATGAAGCTATACACCCAATTTTAACAAACCAGTGATTTTAAAAAAACCAAATCATGTAAGGCCTTCTTCACATCAAACCTTTAAAGCTGAGGG
Organism: Urocolius indicus; assembly: GCA_013401255.1. Classification (NCBI taxonomy): domain Eukaryota; kingdom Metazoa; phylum Chordata; class Aves; order Coliiformes; family Coliidae; genus Urocolius; species Urocolius indicus. The sequence continues at coordinate 430,292 of WBNH01010236.1, forward strand.
TGTTTACCTGATTCTCTTGCTAACTAGTAAGTTGTGATCTTCATCTTGATCTAAAGACATTATGTTGACTATCCCAAGGGCAAAGCTTTGTTTAGGAAGCACTAGGTAAATGGAAGTGGCTGTGTCTCCTCCTTACAGCTTTCAGAACAAGTGACACTTTTTTTGATTGCTATTACAATTTGAAGAGCATGACATTTAGTGATGCACTTTAAGTGACCTTAAATTGTTATGTAAGATGTACCAGGCAAATGTGAAATGTGATTCCAAGAACTGTTAGGAGATTAGAGACAACAGTAAATAAATTTCTTGAATTAATACCTTCCTTGGACCTTATAATTTCAGCTGCATCTCAGTAATAGCCAATCACAAAACCCTTTTTATTCTGAAGAGTGCTAACAGCAGTATAAAACATACAATGCAGCTACAAAAGAGAAGAGTTAAGATGATGACAGCTTCAGTGAAGGCAGGAAGAACTAACTGTACTCCCAAGACCTTGGAACTTCTATTTGACATACTCTTAGATACTCAAGAGATCTTACCTCAGACCCATCCCTGGCATTTGACCATGCACCCAAACTGTATCTAAAGTTTTGAGAGCTGTTTAATGTGAGTTAGCTTAAGATTTGTGGTTTTATAAGTGTCTGAAGTTTTGCTGTTTAGTTTAACTAAAGTCATCAACTAAACTAATGTATAAACTAGGTAGCTCTGAAACTCTTAGTCTCTCTCTCACTTAGCCAACAACACTGGAACAATTAAGCATTAAACACTGGAACAATCCCAAGGAAAGATAAGAGCCATCTTCACTTTCACTGTCTACTGAAGACACACGATGTCCTACCTTACTGTTCATATCACAATAGCATAGAGAAGTATCAACAACAGAGGTCTGTTGAATTTGGCTCCACACGCATATAATGAGACACAGCAGTTACAAAGCCTTGAGAAATTATGCTCTCATCTCACAAGATAACACAGGAAGCCTTTGTGTCTCTGAGTGTCGAGGTCAAGTACTGAGAACGCTCAAAATTTCTGGGAAAGGTGGGAGTTGCATCCAAGTCTCCCAAGTGCCTTAATTATAATTTGAACTAAGTAGGACTAAACTGTCGCACATAGCAACAAATATTAACAGGTAAACAAAGTCTGCAGAAATAGATAGAAAAAGTAGGACTGGCTAAAAAATGTGCCATGGTGTCTGGAAGTGGAAGAGCTCTGTGGGATTTGGGTTTTAATACAAGAAAGCTTTAATAGAAGTGTCTTTTTTTCTGGGAAAATAAAACAAAGATGGTGTGGGTGAAATCACAAGTAGATAGTATCTATCTCTGATAAATAGCCAGTCACAATGTTACTTTTGACAAAGCCTCTGCAGAGTACACATTGCTTTATTACTGTTATTATTTCTACAGAAATAGGTTTGCACAGTATTGCCATGAAGAAACCTAATCTTCCCCAGGCTTTTGGGGTCAGATATTAATATGTGTTCCAGCAAGGACTGCTGAGCAAGTCAGGGAAGTGATGCAATGGAAAGGCAAGGCTATGATGCAAGGGAAGGGTGCTTCAAACGATAGGGGCAAATACAAGCCAACACAGAGGGAACAACTAAGCAGCTTAGAGTTAAACTGGGGAGGTAATGGAGTGGTGGGCTCTGAAGCAGGCATTCTTGTGAGCAGGCACAGGCTGAAAAGGACAGTTGAATACAGTGGGTTTGGGACTTACACCTCCCAGAGTTTCTAATAACAGGCAATCATTTCAGCACAACACTTGGAGCATTTAGAACAAATGAGACAGACGACACTTTTTCCACTCTTAGGCTGAAGTTGAAGAATGTTTGAGGAAACTGAAACACCTCCATGCCCGGTGAAGTGGAAAAGGGGTTACAAGTGGCTGCTGTAACTCAATGCAAGTATTACCCAGCTAGCGCTGGAAAGAATTCAGAAGAACAGTCAAGATTAGATGGCTCACAGAGCAAGCTAAACCACCATTTGTGAATTGTTCCCAAACACAACTGAGGCTGGACAAAAAAGTCAGTTATGAGAAAAAGAGTCAGAGATTCCTTTTGTAAGCCCGGTGGCATGTGGCTGATTGATTAGAATTGTAGGCAGTGGTTTCCATCATTGTTTGTCCATGTTTTGTCTGTAAATCTGAAAACTGTAATAATATTTCATACTCCCAAAGAAGTTTTAGAAGTAGAGAAAAGTCTGAAGGGCGCATTTACAATGACCTCCATTTCTGAGCTCCTTTGTTCCTTATCTCTCTCATTTAATCAGTGAAGGTTATTAATGGAAACAACCACATGTTTTATTGGTCCTTAATGACAGGTTGCTTCTTAAAATTATTCAAGAGATGCCAGGATGCAAGTCTTCTTCAGCCAAGTAACAGTGAGATTAACTTCCAGTGCTAGTAGTAAAGCTAAAAAACTGGTTTTGACATGAAAACTTTGAGGATTTCAACTCGCTTTTAACTACTGAACATTACCTTAGGCTATCTCTTTGTTTTCAAGATGCAGTTGCTTATTTATGTCTTTAATTGTTCCAAAACTTAATTTTTTAAACTGAGTTTGATTGGGTTTGGATGATTTTTTGTATGAGTCAGCCCAAGGTCAGAGTTTGGATGAGTGCCTTATTAGCTTAAGGGTTTTAACAAGTAGCATGGAAACTGGGGATTCCATTAGTAGCAGACAAGTCAGAGTCTTTTAATATTTAGGATGTTGTTTGGGATCCAATTGAGCTTTTGTGGTTGCTATGGAATGAAGCCTCCCATAGGGGAAAAAAAAAACAACCCCAGGGCATTGAGTCCACATTCTGGGGATATACTGGCAACAAAAATATAACACTGTGCCAGTTGTAGGCTTTTGCATTTTTTACCATGTTTTGCATGCAAAGTGATGGAACCAAGATAAATGGTTGCAGATGGTTGAAACTAAACTTCAGAAAACAAATTGAGTTTACCCAGTGCATCACATATCTACACTGCAGATGTTTGCTTGGTTAGCAGGTCCTGCTGAAACAATTCAGAAAGGATTGCTTGTAAAACTGGATCTGGGATGAAACCTCCTAAGGTCATTAGTACATGCCACTCTAAAAAAACATCAGCAGCCCCAGTTATATTCAGGGAATTGTGATCATGATTTAACTGGAGCTTCTGCCTTTGTCTTCCTTTGGGTGTCCTTTGTTTCTTAAAATAGTGATGACAAATAACCTAATGGGGAAAACCAGCAGCTTACTTTCACATCACCAGCATAGTATGCTCTTGAGAAGACAAATGCTAAAAGGCAGATACTAGAAGGGACTAATATACACTCTTAGAATTGAAAACCACAACAGGAAGATCCAGCTTCTAATCCTGCTTTTCTCTTGTAAGGAAAATTCCTGTCAGAAAGAGGTCTATTAGGACAGGGAGACAGTATAGAGAACTTTTGTATGAAGAAGACTCATGCAGACTCTTTAGGACTTCAAAATGAGATGACATACAAATTATTTTAGGGGTCTGTAAAATCACAAGTGGCCTGACAGACTTGGACACAAAAGGATTATTCACCATCTCTTCCAACAGAAGAATGAGAGGCCATTAGATAAAGCTTTGGAAAGCTATGTTCAAACAAACAAAAGGAGTTGGTCCTATACATAACAGAAAGTAGATATGTGGGATTCTACCAAAGGCGGTGTTATGAACACAAAGAATTTACATGACTTCAAAAGGAGGCTTGGCCAGGCTTGGGAAGAAAGAACCAAGTCCACAGATTCTGAGTTTATCCACCTCTTTCCATGACTCTTCAGATCTACAGCTGCCAGGGCATTTTTCCCAGTACCTAGCACTGATTCCAAAGAGCTTTAAGAAGCAGCTCTGTCACCTAACTGCTCAAAATGCTGTAGCTTCTCGTCATCAAGGACAGTGATCAGATAAAAATCCCTCTTCTTCTCACTTTTGACTCTTGTAGCAGTGTCAATGCTTGTAACGTATGAAGAGGTCACGTGCTGATATAACATTTAAGGACTTCAAAATGGATTTCAGCAACTTTGAGTAGATTATTGGTATTCAAGCACGAGAAGAAAGCTTAAGCAAAACAAAAATGACCTGGGAGATAAGTTAATGAAAAATGAAGAGCTCCTTGAAGGGTAGTTAAAACCAATCCTACATAAATGCCACAAAACAAGAGAAGTGCCTAAGGGCAGCATGTTTATGTAGAAACACACAAATATTAGAGAGAAGGAGTTCTAAAGTCTCATAAATTATTCCCTATTTGTAAAGAAAAAAAGCCCTGTTTACTACCTAGAAGATAATTCAGTTAATAAAGCGAACAGGTTGAATTCTCTGCTAAGCTTAAGATTTGTCTCTGTTGGTCCAAAGGCAGAAACTCTAGGTTTTGTAATTCTGCACATACACACACTGAAAGCAGACACTCCCAGGGTATGTTCATGTACAAGAGTTCATGATCAAAATGGTGCATAACCTAGTACTGTTCATCACTGAGAGACTCTAGTCAGGTTATTCAAGTCTTTCTATGATAAGATTAATAACAAGGAGCATACTGAGCCTGGAGCAAAACAACATCTAGGTCATGGCAGGATAACTTTCAGTCTATCACAATAGCTTCATGAACTTTGGAAAAGCTGAACTAGATACAGACAAGTATCAAATAACTCAAAGTTGTCAACAGCTTCTCAACACAGCATATATTTTCAAGTATTTAGAAATTCACAAGGCCATTTCCATTATGGGGCTCAGGCATAATGGCTTATTGTTCACTTGCTTCTAGAAGCTGCAATAGGAACATTGTGCACTGATTATCAAAAGGTACCTTTTGTTGTACAGAATTTCTTAGTAAGATGGAGAAAGAGAGAGAATATTTAGTATAGATTATGAAGGGGGGAAAAACACTAGAAAAACACCAGTAGGTTTTGGACCAGCATGTTACATTCCCCTCTTCTTCATGCTCTGTGGGGAATGAAGCCCGTTGATCTGCCTCTCAGAGCAGCCCATGCCTCAGGTTTCAGAATAAAATTAATTACTCCTAACATATGTTGTGATACACAATGCACAAAACCTGCTAAGAAAGGAGGCAGGATCAACAAGCAGCAGGAGAACAGAAGAGATAGAGATGTTCCTCTATGCATAACCTTTTCCAAAGATCATCAATCTCATTAAATGGTTCAGGTCTTGATATTCATCCCCAGCATTTACTTCTGTAACCTTCTATGACAGAAAGTTCCTGTGCTGTGTGTGAAAGCATTTCTTTTTTTCTGCCCCATATTCATTGGCATTGATTTCATTGATTGACCCCCTTTAAATGAGTGATTGCAAAAACATAAAGAGCATCTGATCGGGTTCCAGAGTGACATTACTCGACCTAGTGTAGTCTAATGTGACAGGCTCCTGAAGTCTGAAGAAGATATTCCCAATTCCAGACGGACATCAAAGGCTGCCTGAGGAAATCTCAGGCCCTCTGCTCGCACCTCTGTGACATGGCAGCATCCTGTCAGCTCATCTCCTGCTTCTGTGCTTCAGTCCCTGTAACTTTCAGGTGTGAGACGAATGAGAGAATTGATCACTTGAATATCTACCTTGAACAAGAAGGATTTTGGCAGTATGCACTTCTGCTCAAAATCTGTGCTGAGGAAATTACAACACTCTACAGTTTACAGCCAGCTTTCACCTGTGGCATTCACAGTGCCCACGCCAAGGAGCTGGAGAATATTAAGTAAACAATGACATTGCTATCTGAGTCTATAAGGACAGCTGCTTCTTAAGCACAAGTACATGGTGCTCTATGGATTTTCACAACTCCTCCAGCATATGGAGCATGTGCTGCTCCCTCTGAGCTGCAAGTGCTGACAGGAGCTGATGTTTTCACAGGTTGGTTTCTTCCTGGAACGAGGTCAAGATTTGAAGGGCCGCCAGTAAATAAGAAGGATTCTGTCTTTCATGCACAAGTCTTAATGCTTTTCTTAAATATCATGTTACACATTGCAACTCAACAGATCTTGTGATTGCACGTGCAAAGGTGGCTTCATTATTTGACACAATGTACTCAGCAATGTAGACAGTGAGAAGCACACTGCTGTGCTGTGCCACTGTGAGAGCTTAACAACTTCAAACAAACCCCGATGCTCTTTCTTCATTGAAACACCTAATTCTCTTCACAGGATCCTCTTCATAATTAGATGAATGTTCCAGTCTCTTCAGACAGATGTGGAGGGGAGAGCTACAGCTGAAAGCAACAGGAGCATGCATACAGCTTAAATTTAGAATGAATGCAGGTGTCTCACTTGGGAGATCAGTGGAAAGAGAGAGGCTCCTCTGCAGACTGATGTGAAACCTGAGATTAAGAGGGAGTTCAGCTTTCTCCATTGATTAGGAAGCAAAGAGCAACTGGCTTTCTAAACTAATCATTTACAGGCAGTGTAAATAGTCTCAAGGTTTCACAATATTATAGTAACAATTTGTGTTTGTTTATATGAGTGATTTCCTGCACAGAAAAGAAACAGGAAGGGTAGAACCGTTTGCATAACGTAGGTTTAGAGGTTGCAGTGGATTACCGTCAGTTAGATGTGCTCACACAGCCCTGTATGACAAAGTGAGGGCAAAGGAGAACAGGTTTTATAACCTTGCCAAAAGTTTGCAAGAAGATTCTCTGTGTCAGGAAAAAGTGCACACTTACAACTCACGTTTTAGCAACACTTAAGGCTGGAGACATGAAAGAAATAAATAGAAAGCAAGTTCAAGAACACATCGAGTTATAGATAGCTTCTTTTATGTCATCTATATAGGTTGTCAAGGTTCATAGAAAATCCTCATATCAAAACCTTAGAAAAAAGAAAAGACACAGCTAGACAATCCTTCTGATGCAGAAGATAAAGCAGGTCGGTATTTCTGAAAGCAAAGGCTCCATGCAAGAGGATGAAATCCATTATGTGGAATCCCATTCCATCTCTGGGTAGGCAGGAGAGTGGAGGCAGCGTTCCATTTCACACATCCTGTCCTGCCTGCATGACCACAGATGGAATAAACCCTAATAGTCTGGCCTCCTTCGGGTTCCTGGTCCTGGAACTAAATCAGACAAAACTCCATCATTTTAGCATTCCAGCAACAGGAAAGCTGAGCTCTTGCCTATTCATTTGTAACACACGTTACAAGAATGAATTAAATCCTAACTTGATCTGCATTCTCATTCTTTTACATCAGTATGAAAAACTTCCCCACCACCCAAATATTCCTATTGCTACTTCCAAAAGTGGGTAAAGAGGGAATGAACTCATGGTGTTACTTTTGCCCTGCAGGTGCCCAGCTGAGCTGGAATCTGTTCCTGTCCATCTGCTGAGGTTTTTTGCTGTATGTGACATATAAGGTTACAAGATTAAGGACCATCTATACTTTTTTTAATGGTAAAGAACACAGGTTGAAATCACCTGAAATGAAAGGAGCCTGTGCAAACAAGCATACTAAACTCTACTAGAACTGATATCTGGATATGCAGAGTGGGATTCCTTATATCCCATCAGCCTTCCTCTTTTCTCTTACTGAGGCTCACTGAAGAAGTTCTAATTTGCTCTTGCTTTGAAAGTTCTGGTGAGTAGATTCCCCAAATGCCCATTAAAAAAGAAAATATCCATGTGTGTTGATGGCTGTTCTTTGCATTTAGTGAAACCTCTTGTTAGGAACAAGCCAGGTGCCTCACTGTCACGAAGGCACACAGATGCATGCAGCTGGACCTTTATGTGGTATTCATGTCTTTTTGAACCTTGCTTCTATGACCCTCTTTAAGCCATGGACTTGTCTACCAGCTGCATCATTGATGCTTCATGTGCTATCAAAGCAGATTCAAAAGTGTCTTCAGAGCCTCTGTCACATCTAGATACTTTTGCTGGGAGCACCCTTGCAAACAAACACCAATCCAGATATATCACTAAAATCTGGTTGGTAATACAGGCTTCCAAAATGAACTGCCCAAATTTTATCTGTGATATTTGCCCTTTCCTCATGTTATCCATAACCTCTAGATCCATACTCTGAAAGCCACAGACCCATATATAACTTCTGGGCTTTTTAGTTGTAACTTGAAGAGGTAGCACATACTGAGTTTATTTTGAATGGTTTCCTATTCAACTCCCCCTCAACTCACACTATCCAGTACTGGGGCTAAATTCTCCCCTTCAGAATAAACAAGCCTTGAAGCTTTCATTTCTCTCTGACTTATCTCTGGTCTGTTTGAAAAACCTGACCAGATCCTTCTTTTCGTCTCACAAAAATTCACACCAAGAGAAGTAAAATCACCACAACCTGTCAACACTTAGAGGCTAAACAAAGAAAGAAACAGATCAAGAAAACAGAGATGAAAAGCTTTCATGCCCTTCTTCCCAAACTAATACTCTCCAAATGTGTTTGGAAAGAGAGGGAAGGAACTACTGTTTGAGCTAACACATCAGCCTCTGCGATTATTTAACTATCTCCATCCCCAGACATACCAAATGGAATGCAATGCCAGCTGAAAGTATTATGCAGCCTTCAGTGATGTGAAACATATAAGCTCTAAGGCATACAGTATGGCTGAAGACTCCAGCTGGCACTACTAGTTTTATTGTACTGTGAAAAACATTAAAGTCCTCAGATGCCCTGCTGATTGTGGGGTCTGAAAAACTTTCCTGGATCTGTCTGAGATTTACTCACACTGCAATTAACACACTCCTTTCTCTCTTTCTTTTTTCCCTCACTGCAGATGTGTACACACTTACATGCACACGCTGCCAAGTGCAAGAAGAGTAGTGCTGGGAGTTCACGTGCCATTGGATTTGGGAGGGAGAGGCATTCTTTGTCCAAGCACTACAAAATCTGGTACCTCAACTTTCACTTCAAGGTGGCTGCAGCACATGTAGAGACCATTAAGGGCTGTGTTTTGCTTCCTAACTTTTCACATTTTTTTCCTACCTTTATGACATGTTTATTGGCCTTGAAGGGCAAAGAGGGACAACATAGGAAACTGAAGTGCTCCGTTCAACTCTGACTCAACTATTGTGCACCTCAGCTTCATTTAAAGGCAAGTTGCAGCCAACGTGGTGGCTGAGCAGTGTGAGCAACTGGAACCATTAATCCCTGCTCATATCTGATTTTTTTGGGCAAAATCTAAGGCAGTGGGTCCAAGGTAGTTAAATGTGCAGCTTGGGCAATTAAATAAACAATGCTTTAAAAAGGTTACAGATGAATATTATTTGGTCTGAAAACAAACCTGCAAGGGGGTTTGGAGACTAGTGCCTTGAGGATTACAGCTTATTTGTGGAGCTTTAACAGGAAACTGCTAATTATGACACCTGCACAATTTTCCTTGAATTAGACCCTAGGGATGCATTGCCTTGCCTATAGATGTTGGCCAAAGCCTTGGGCTCTTAATCCATAGCCATCACCTGAAGTGAGAACAGAACAGCCAGCCATGGGGCACTTGCAATGTTAGCTAAGAAAGGGTTTAAATTGGATTTTTTTCCTTCCAAGAGAAACTACTCAAGTTTTGAATACTCTTTTAAGGAGTTTTACCCTTCAGACTCCTGTGAAATCAGCAGCCTGATTCATTGAAACAGCTTCCAGTCAAAGCGAATACATATTCAGCACTACAAAATTCTTGGGAAACAGATCCTAAGACTCAAAGCAAATAACCTAACTGATACAACTGTGAAACAAGGGAATTTCATCCAGAACCAACAGATCACTATTTCAGGTTAAAATAGACATATGTTTCTCAAGCTTTGCTTTGGCTCCCTAGGTGAAACGAATAACAAAAACAATTTTAGAAGCCTTTTCAAGAGCTGCTGTGCTTGCAGAGCCCATGCTTTTCTGAACACGTGCTTTTCACCTGTGAGTAAAAAAGCCATGGTTCTTTTCAAGAAAGCTTCACTTGAGGGTTTAAGTGAGGCAGTGTTTTACCCAAGATACACTTGCAAAAGCAGATGGGTTTGAATGTCTTGCAAAAATCAAGGCTTTTAAAATTGCATGAGCAGCCACATTCTGGGTGAGACTTTGGGAACAATCAGCCACAACAGGCTTTTCTACACTGCCCATTGGTTTTGTGATAATAAAGCAGGTATCAAACAGACTGGTATGTCCACATGGCATGATCAGCACCTCCTGAGCTGTTCCAATATGTTAACGCTCTTCATCGGCAGTTAGCATCCTTTAGCCTGTGTATGGTTCTTGAATACAGCAATAGGCAGATACAAGAGTATTTTCCTGTTCCAGGCCTATACTGGGTATTTCTACGTGGTGATTTATTTCCTGAGAAGATGCTCAGACCACCAGCATCAAACATGTGATACAGGAGAAAGCTGCATTACGAATCCAGTCATGGCACATTCCTCATAGCATTGAGTAAGTTTCCTTTACAGTTCTCCAGCAAGTTTCCTCCTAAAGTGCAACTCGGAGACAAAAGCTGTCCTCGTGGCAAATAATGACTGACTATGATGCTCTTGGAAGTTTTTGTAAAATCAAACTGGTCAATGACAAAGGCCACTGACACTGCCCTCATCCTGGTGAATGCAACAGGCTCTCCTTGAAGCCTCTACTTTAGGTTCTCATTTTATTGACAGGAACATGCCCAAGGTAGCAACTGATCCCTTTTCTTACACAGTGTTTCTATTCAGCAGACTGTGAAGCTGTCTCTGAAAATAACCTGCTAGTGCCATTCTTGGACAGCAAAGTCCAAGCCAAATCCAAAACTCTCATCACCCAAGGTCCTGACACTCCTGTGTAACATCACAGTGTGCCTCGCTCTCTGACTAGTGGATTTGCTGCAAATCTGCTCTGACCTTATTGAAAGAGCAATGTTCAAACAATGACAAAGCAGTGCAAGGGGCTTTTTTTCTTACTGGGGCAGCCACAGTTGACAAACAAGTGGCAGGCCAAGGTTAAGCAATGTATTCATAGAAGAAAGCACTCAGGGGTTTATTTCCTTGTCTCTGTCAATAACTTTTTGCAAATGACTTTGCTCTTTTTGGACTTGAACTGCTTCAAACATGGGAGCCTTCCAAGTAATAATAAACTCCTCGTCCTCAATTTATAACTCCTAAAATTGACAGAAGCCCAAAACACTTTTTTTTTTTTTAAGCCTGAAAAGGTGGCAGAGACACATATTGTGTTCTCAGCACAAGAACTTCTGTGGCTGCAAGGAGAGAGAGCTGCCAATGCGCTTGCAGAAATAGCAGCAGTATTTTATTTATCCTTGTAAAGCCTGGCCACTAGATTTTGCATTGAAGGAGCAGATTTATCATACGGAAAGGAAACTGCTGCCTCCAACCCTTTTAACATTGCCCAGTGCAGAGCTTGTCCCAGCCCCAGGCTATTAGCCATGCCCTCCCAGCTTCTGTGAAACTCGAGGCCACATCAACTGCAGGAGCACTGGGAGGGGCTGTTGCATCAGATGCTGTAAACCCCAGTCCAGAGGCTGTGCCTCCTCTCTTCCCCAGCTTTCCTGGTGCAAAACCTGGGAACTAAACATCAATCAGTCCCATCACACCCTTTTGTCCTCCCAAAGTGTGCCATTAATGGGCTTCTGCACATCTGTGTCGTAACAGAGGCAGAGGGAGCAAGGGGTCAGGGCTGGGAGAAATGCCTACCCCAAATCTTCCATGACTAGCCCAAAGTAAAGAGACTGATGGGGCAGGATAGGGAGTGTGGTGCACATAGCAATACAAAAAGGAGTTTTTGTGCCAGGCACATCAGTGTGGCAAGGTAATAAGGTCAATGTGAAAACAACTGGAAGGCACATTCCCCAGTAAACATGTGCTGAGTGAAAACGGCCCGACCTTATGTTGTAGAATCCAAACCCATTGAGTCAATTGCCAGAAAACATGACATGACCTTTCAGATTCAGTGAGCATCAGTTCCAAGAGCAGGCTGCCGTGCTCTTTTCCATTTCACTGCTGCCCCCGGAGGGCTTCAAGTCACCTGAAATAATAGCTTGGGCTCAAAATCTGCACTCCTTTAATGAAACAAAAAAAAAGAGAAATACACATGGCATCAAGTTTGACCCTGGTGGCAGATTTTTCTATGCTTAGCTCCATTTTCTTTTCCCATTTATTCTATTAAATCTTCCCCCAAACCAGGTTTTCCCACAGACAACCTTATTTTTGGCAACAAAGGAAACTTCTTGTTTTGTAAATGAGGAATAGAATTAATAGCTAATGAGGTGCTCATTCCAAGCCACAGCTTTCCCTCCCCAAACAAGTAAAGAAAAAAAAAACCCCAAACGATTCCATTTGCAACATGTTCTCTTCGTTTTCTAGACTGAGAAACACATAAAGATGTATTTTCGCCCACAAACCTCCAAACTCTTATTTTCATCTGCAGAATTCAAGCTGCCCATGAGAGGAGTGAAGCTGTGCAACGTTCCAAGCACTAGCAAGATGAGAGCTTGTGATATTAAGTGCAATTCGAAATGTACTTTCCCTCCTGCTGAATTACATTCCCTGCTAAATCCTGTTTCAAATTTTTCTCCCCTTTTACCATCTCCCTGACAGACTGATGGGGCTGAGATGCAGATTTTAGGTGAAATATTTATTTCGAGGGCCAAAGAAGAAGCTTTTTTTGGATATTCTTCAGATGTCAAAAAAAAGCAGAAAGGAAAGGCAAGGATCTGTGCAGTCTGGAAACTGTATTTATTTTGACTTGAGTTGTGCCAACCTGCAGTATACAAATACTCAGTGGAAACTGCCTACCATCTGTGTTTATTGTAGGGGAATAGCAATATCCAATGGCCAGTTAAATGCAGGTTAATTGCAGGCGTATATTGGATTCCCTGGAGAGCCAACTACACAGTTAGCTCCCCTAGTGTAATCTCTTTCTGTTACATGAAGGAAATAAAAAAGAGAAAGAACAACAATGCCAACCCACAGAAGAGTTGGATGCTTCTCTGCACAGAGAGGGGGTATCCATAGGGAACAATAAGGGTCTATTAAATTCTTTCATTGGCACCAGAGAAGTAAAACAATAAATTAATCATCTATGGAAGGTGGGACAAGTGTTGGTGGAACTCTGTTGAAGCTCATGGAGTTGTGGAAGGGATAAATTTAACACAAAATCTTTCAATGCCTGCATATTTGAAAGTAGCTTGGTAAAAAAAACCTGGGCATTCTTAGAAAATAAAGGAGTGTGAGAGACTCCCTGTGCAATATCACCCTTATAATATCCCTCAACAGTCCCATTTTCACCACAGCTGCATTGACATTCATCATTTTATTTCTTTGCCATCTGGCCAAGATTTTTGAAAGAGCTGATGAATTGTGCTCAAACTTTGGAGCTTGAAGGACCCAAATTGACAATGGTGACACTGAAAAATAACACCCTGCAGAAGTGTATCAGGTTAGGCAAGACCAGATGCAGTTGTTGTGGTGCATTTGGAATAAGGAGAGAAGCAGCCTCTGGCTCATGTGAACCAGAACAAACACATCAGATCACAGAATCTTAAGGGTTGGAAGGGACCTTGAGAGATCACCTAGCCCGACACACCCCTGCCAGAGCAAGACCACCTAGAATAGGTCACACAAATCCGGAGGAGCAGAGAAAGAGGTTCTGCAGCTTTGTTCCAATGACAGCCTGGGAAATCCATATCAAAAAGGCACACAAGTTTTAAGAACCTTAAGTGAACTTAAGTATCCTTCTCACAGCTGTCCTCCTATACCAGGCATTGCATGTGGCCTAAAAAGAGACACAAAACCTTTGTAAAAGAAAAAGAGGAAACGCAAGGGGAAGAGGGGAAAAGGAAAATGAAAAGGAAAAGGAAAAAAGGGAAAGGGAAAAGGAAAAGGAAAACTATTGAGTTTGTGTTGTACCCAGAAGACAGAAGGTCTGAGTCGTGCCAGAAAGAGAGCTGAGAACTCCCAAGGCCTCTCCAAGGAATCCCTTCCCACACGCACACTGCCAGGGCCCACCCCACACAACATAGGGATGGGGATCTTTCTCAAAGTACAAAATCACAGAGCAGATTCAGAGCTCTAAAACTAGGACCAGATTTAACTGAGAAGGGTGAAAAGAAAGGAAAGAAGGGACTCAAGGGACCACAGTGTCACACACAACAAAGAAAAGGGTGTGCCTTGGTGCAGCTTCCCCATGAACACTGCAGCTGCATCCAGCATGAAAAGCAGCAGCCTACTTCTTACATGGATCAGACATCAGTTAGCCAGGGCAGAAAGAGCTCCAGGACAGAGCTTTGGATAAAGGCCATGGATGAGATACAACACTTGAGATGTACTGCACAGTAAATTGGTATCATGGAGAGCCACATTATTTCCCTGACATCCCCTTTGCTCTGGGAGAAGTAATTCACTTTAGCCTTCAAATGCCTACTTCCCATCTCTAGCAAGCTCTACAGCTGGCACACTGGAGTGACAGCTGAATGACCCCTCCCTCCACTGAAGGAAAAGCGAAGCACCACTCGTGTGCTGCACAAGGTCCAGAGGGGTTCAATGGGGCAGTTGGTGCTTTCTCCCATCTCCCACTTGTGTGTATGAAGAATTGCAGCCTCTGAGCCATCAGCCTTTTGGGGAGGGGCGGTGTTAATGTGTTTTCTCTTTCTCCACATTGCCAGTGGCAATGTCCTTCTCGCAGACTCATATTCTTATGGGCATTTTTAGCTCTTCCTCCCTCTTCTCCCAGATGTCAAAGCTGCCATTAAATCTGCTGCTTAATTTATAATGCTGAAGCCTTTCAGCCAAGGTTTAGTCATCTCACGCCTCATCTCACTGAAGCTTTCTCCCCTCCAGGCTTCTGCCCTCATCCCCTCCCATCCATTTATCCAGCATCTCCTACCTTCTCTGCTATCCTCAGATCCTCCTGCTTCCCAGCCAATGCTCATCACATCAAGCATATCATTTTCACATTCAGCACCTTGTACAACTTCCTTTTATTTTTCCTCGCCACTTTCCCCTCTTTTCACTTTCATTGTGGTCCTCCTTAGCTCTCCCAGGGGTCAATTTGTTCATGAGTGTCTTGTATATGCAAGAAAACTGATCAGGCTACAGTGCTCTGCCAGGTGAATCCATATATCATGTCTATGAGTAAGTTTAGTTGTTCATCACTTTGAAACATTTAAATGACCATTACAACCATGAAAAATAAGACTAATGCTATATTTTTCTGCTTCCTTCAGTTACATCCCACATTCATGTGCTCACTCTGGCTTCAGATGACAAGCTATTCTTCTCAGGTCTCACATCTTTTGAGGATAATATGAAGGTTATACATTATACTATGCAATAACAGCTGTGCATGTCTTCCCTGAAAACTCCTTCCTCTCATATTTCACCCAAAGCCATTATATCTCCCTATTTTGAAACCAAACCTTAAAATACCTTTCAGGTGGTCCTGCTCTGGCAGGGAGGGTGCACTAAATGATCTTTTAAGGTCCCTCCCAACCCTTAAGAGTCTGTGATTCTGTATCATAGCACTTAGAAAGAAATATTTGCAAGGGCTGTGGGGCTGGATTCTTTCAAAGTATAAGCCAGTATGGCTTTGTTGACATCCATGAAATATAACTGGCCTTATGAAAGTGGGTTGAGTAGCATCAGCTGGAAAGTCAGCCCCACAGCCTAATGTTTCAATAGAATCCAGTCACTGATTCTGAGTACCATTGCACCCTTGGGATTTTACATGGTAAATTTTATTGTAGAAACTAAAGAGTAAGAATGTGCTTCTCTTCACACCCATTTCTCTGTTCAAAACAAGCAATAGGCAGAACCTCTGCATATGCTCTTGTTAAAATTGCTGAGTCAATGACACAACTGAAGCTGACATCTACTTCCATGACCCAGGGTGCCCTCATTTACCTCTTGAATTAAAATGGTGCCTATCAACATATTTCCTGTCTTACTCCTTGGGTAGCCTCTCACTCAAGTTCATCATCAAATGCAGATTTAAAGTTCCAGAGACCCAGAGAAAGATGCTACAAGTTTGAATTCCTACAGTAGATTCAGTAATAGGATGCAAGGGACATTTGAACAAGCTTGCCAGGGATAAATGAGAGAAAAGAAGAGCCAGTACACTCAGCATGAGCAAAATAAAAAGCAATCTTCAGCTGGTGCCGGCCATGCATATTTTGAAAACCATCCCCTTCAGCCATTACCAACAAAAAGTCAGCAAAAACTTATTTTAGAATCTGAAAAGACAGAAATGTAAAGCATTTGGCAGCACAATCTGTTACTTAGGGACAAGCTCATTAAAAATGCAGCACTATTTACTGAAGGCAAAATGCAGACACTCACTTTTGCATGTAAAGCAAGCGCTTATTGAATAGTATGAACACCTTTCTTCCTGATTGGAATGGGAAAGAGAGATGCTTTAATTGTGCTGGTGGATGAATGACTCTCTGAAAGAAGGTAATAATTGGAGAAGCCAGTCCAAAACTGAATACAAACCCATAAGGCCAAAGACTAAGAGATCAAATTCAACAAGAAAAGTGCTATAAGAAATTAAAAAGATCTTAGGAAGAAGTATGTACTGGACTATAGACTGCATGCACACTGAGGGAGAGCAAGAGTGACCACAATCTAGGCAGCAGTCTGAGCAGCACAACTCAGCATCTTTGGAAGGTGATAAACTTGTCCAGTAATAAGAAGGCCCAGGAAAACTGAGTTGTAAGGGCAAGTATTCCAGAAATGCTGAAATAAGAGCAGGGGAAATCAGGAATCGAGAGAAGCGACACAGTGGGAAGATGAGAGTGGGGAAGAACACTGTGATTGTCAACCCAGTTCAGAGGGGAAGGAGGAAGGAAGGACCAAGAGCAGAAAAGGTTCATTATTCTCTTGTTTCCACTGAAGCTACTTATTCTACTTGACCAGCTGCTTCAGACTACAGTTAAGGTTTGTTGGGGAAAGTCAGCTACCTGAGCCACTGACTGACTGATCTCACCAGGGATTTATACTGCCATAAATCTCTGACTTAAATCAAGCAGTTACTCCATATCTTAATAGATCAGAAGCAAGCCTTTGGAAGTCAGAGGTGCTATAGGAACATGAAGCATTTTCTTAAAACACGAAGAAAAGATCCTGAACACAAACACTTGAAGCTCACAGCTATGAGCTTCATATCAGCCCTTGCTACATATCAGCCATTCCTGTGGTTGATGGGATCACGACACTCTGTTTGTTGCAAGACAACATGTTATATATATTGTATACGTCCTGTAAAATGTATGAAAGTAAATGCAACAGCCATTAAAATGCAACCTCAAGACTTAGCGCACTTGACTACTTAGCATGGCTTCTAAGCTTCCCATCTGGCAATTAGAGAAGCATTCTCTCTATTGGAAAACTGGACATACACACTAAGATTAATTCACTCAAAATAAGCCTAAAAACAAAGCAGAGGTTTATTAAGAAGTCACAGTCTCTTCCAGATTGATTGCTTTGCTCCTTTAAATCTTCCCAATGTGGCAAATATGAGAGAAAATCGGGGGAAAATGTATAGATGGAAGAAAAAAATGTTTTATTTTGATGCAATTATTGGAGTAAAATTTTTTAAAAGCTAATCGAAGGCACTTGTATTTCTATTTCTTTGTTTTGTGTCTTACCCTCCACTCCCTGTTCTGCTCCCCCTCTATAAAAAATAAGCAAGTGTTTGACACAGACAGTGTGGAAAGGGAATGGAAAGGAAACAAAAGAATCAGTATTCCTCGTGAATAATTTGGCTAGAGGAAAAAGACAGATACAGATCAGATTCTTTTGATATGTTAAAAGCATCCCAAAATGCCTACGCTCTGGATGCTTTTACACAAATTATCTTTCATCATAAAAGTACAAAATACATATAATGGACAGCTCATCTCTCTCCAATGAATATGTAGCCACTAGTTGATAAGATAATAGACTAAACATTGACCTGTCACAGACTTGACGATCATAAAAGTAGAGTTTAAAAAGTTGGTTCTCACGTCTGAGGCATTTAATGGGCAGGCACTAAGACACGCTTCCAATCTTCAAACTCTTTTCATACTATTGTGCCTTAATAAGCACAGGCATAACCCTCCAACTGGTTACATTTGGAGAATAAAAAACACTATTTGTGCATATACTTCTCCTACAACCTCAGTTCCCAGAAACTCCTTCCCACTTAACCTCAGAATGACTTTAGCATCACGTAGTTACTCTGAAAGAAACAGATTAAGAATCTTTTTCTTGAGTGCAGCAGCTCAATTTGGTTTATATTCTAATCACAAGAGGCACCTGAGGCACCAGTTGATAGATAGGATCCTAATAAACAGCAATTATTATTACAATGTGCAAACCAGCTGAACTGTTGAGAACAGAGACAGAGCTGGAAACTCTTTTACTGGTAGCCTTCTCTGAGTCACCTGTCTCGCTGTGTGATCCACGTCTCCTCTCTTCAGTGGGAAACCAAGTTTATTTTCCTATACCTCCTTCCCAAAGCACTTTCTTCCAAGACAAGAAAGATGATGTATTTTTCACCTTTAATCTAACAGATACCTGCATTCCTGTACACGTATCTACTACTTTTCCTCCCTACGCTGCAAAAGAACCTGTATCTGATAGTTCATCCTTGTCTTTTATCAGTATTTCCCTTTGGGATCTGACAAGGTTCATATAAGGATAGAAAATACTTCTGTGAACAATACAGGAGGTGAATTCATTGGAATTGGGCAGAACACATTACCAATTGCTTTTTGGCACCTCACTGTCCTGGAAGATGCCACATTAAGATTGTCTAGTTATTGGTAAATACTATATTCCAAATCAACAGCCAGGCTGAAAAGAAATAGCATGCGATGCTCAGACATCAGAACTGATGGTCACCTTCTGGGCACCCAGTGTGGGATGTCTGGAAAGTCACTGACTCTATCAGTATTTTAAACCCTGAAAACCAGAAAGATTAGCGGAAAAATGTAAATGAAGTTCTAGCAACAGGCTCATACCGGCATCTCTTCCTGTTACATTATAGAAGCTCAGGTCTTTAAGGGAATTTAGGTGCTTATTTCCACTGTAGAAGCTGAAAGAACAGGAAAATAAGTACACTTGAACATCTCCTGGGGGAACAAACCTGCATCTCTCAAGACTTCTTTTCTCCTCTGTTCACATCACGGCCACTTGTGTGTTACCTAACACTCATTTAAACCAATATTTGATTGATTTAGGCAATTATACAGTTACAGAAAAGCTTTTAATTCCTCCTTAGTGCTATGTAGACACAGCTACAGAGCTCAGAAAGAGCAATAGCTTTTAGATGAAAAAATGCAGATGTTGCCAGCACTCAGGGGGAAGGCAGGTCAATGCATCCAGGCACAGGTGTAGAGTGGTGAATATTGCCTCCCTGAGGGACAGACTCATGCATATGGCAGGTATCTCACTTTTATTTATCCTGGATATGGTTTTTCTTATTCTCCCACACTTAGAGCAGGCCCTGGGCATCAACTGCTTTCATTTTGCAAAGTCAGTTGAGCCCTTGTGGCTTTCCCTTCAGGAGGCTGTGATGAGAAAAGGGTTTGCCTTTTTCTTTTTTTTATTCTTTTTTTCAGTGAAGAAATAAACGATAAGCAAAAGGAGGGGGAAAGCTTTAAAAAGCTTTTTGGAAAGAAGGTTTAAAAAAACAAAGCAGCACTCTGAAATTGTATTTATTCATTCTATACATTCTCTAGGACAAGCTGGAACAGAAGAGGTTCCAAAGAAATACAAGGAAAGCTTCTTCACTGTTGAGGTGAGGGAGCACTGGAATGGGCTGTCCAAATGGGTTGTGGAGTCTCCTTTTCTGGAGACATTCAAACCCAGCTGGATGAGTTTCTGTGTGACCTGCTCTAGGTGGTCCTGCTCTGGCAGGGGGGTTGGACTGGATGAGCTTTCAAAGTCCCTTCCAACCCTTAACATTCTGTGATTCTGTGACAGCTTCATCCTCACTCTGCTTCTTTAGTTCTGCAATATTTGATCCAAATTAGTTTTGATGATTGGCTTGAGAAAGGTGGGAAAAGCACACTTTGATAGTTTAACAGACTTAGCATTTGACCCATTAATGCTCATGAAGCTCCAAAGAGACAAGTTCAAGTATAGGCACTGGTTTGCCGAGGAGAACAGTTTAAGGAGTGTCAGCTGCTCAGCTGGCTGCAGTATCACCCAAGTCCTTAGAAAAATAACCTGCATACAGACAGTGCTGGATCACCTCAGTAAGCAGTACACATGCTGCCTTGAACAAAGTGGATCCCCTTCAGTCAGGAATGCAGGTGAAGCTCAGGATGAGTCAGTGGCAGCACAAGCAGGCTGGCACACATGCTGAGCAGCATTACTAAGGAGGAGACTGGAGGTAAATGTCGTGGCCTTCTACACAGCCTGAGATCTGTTTGCCCACAGCCTCTGGATTATGAGATACAACAACAGCAACACATCTCTAAACATTCTTTCTATTTCATGTACTCAAGAATTATCAGAGAGCGACTCCAAATCTATCCTGTTTGAGTTAAGAAAAACAGTATGTGATTTATTTAGGCAGTGTTAAGGACAAACTCTTCAGGAGTGAAGAGCCAATGATTTAATTGCTTTGTGGCAAATAATCAGAAAGCACAATATGCCTAAAAATCACCTTTTAGCACAATACATAAGAACCTGGTGAAGCTCTAGCTGACTGAGAGCCAGGTGAAAGCCTACACAATCACACCAGTGGCTTGTTAAGACACTTTCACAAAGGCTTTTTGATTTTACTTGCACCAGCAGCGTCACGCTGAAAGGTTACACTTACAATCAAAGAGAATCTATGAGCTCAATGCAACATGAGCCATTTCTTACTCACAGAAGGAAAAAGACAAAGATTTTTCCCCCCAGAACCAGTGGGGTATCATTCAGCATAGACTCAGAACCTGAACACAGCATTAATAAGAGTACCAGGTACATTGGTCTATAGTTGGCAGGTTTGTGGTGCTCTGTGAAGCCCTAACCCAGGACAAATAAAAAGGCAGACAAAGAGATGAAGCTGTGGCCTTTCTGCAGCTAAATATACAGACATATATTCACCCTTGGGAACCAGTTTGTTGGAAGGACAGAGGATTTGCTCCACGCTGTGCAAGAAGTCAGTGTTGTAGCAGCGATCGCCTCTATCTCTGTGACAGTACCTGGTGCTGATTATTCCTATCACACAGCTGTGGCAGGGCTGGCATTTTCCACTGCTCAGGAACATTATTCCAGCAAACCAACCACTCTCTTAAGTCAGTTTCTACAGATGAATTAAAGTAATTCACAGGTTTCTACAACTGGAAATTCTGAGGCAAAGTCCAGTCTAGAAACGCAGCACCTTTCTTTATAATGGTGCTAAGTAGGTTGGACAGTGTCTTACCAAACTATTAATCTAAAAGTGGTTTAAAAGGATAAAGTTCTGCAAGTAAGTACTTTAGAATTCATTCCTTCCTTTTCTCAGTCAGACCCTTGATTGCATAACTTTCTATAAGTGCTGAAATACTAACCTTTTCCATTTATCCATTTGGGCAGGGATAGGGGTGTGCAGCCTCTGTGTTTTGCCACAGAGTTAATTATGGTGGCTTATGCATTACTGTACTGTCATGAAAGCAGGCACATACTTTATACTGTATAATTCAGCTATTGTCAAACATCAGATCCCCAAAGTGTAACACATGTAAGGAAAGGGTATTAAATTACATAGTACATGGAATATAGGCAATGCCCAAGAAAAGATAAATAAAAACCAAAGAGGCACAAGCTTCCATTGAAGTCCAAAAACCACACTATGCAGCAAACCAAAGTGGTTAGTCAGGGAAAGAGCAGAAAAGCACGTCAAGCCTAGAGTGATGCTGCTTCTACCTTCCAGCTCCTGGCAATCTGCCATTTAGGGATTTCCTGAGCCAGAGGTTGCATCTGCATCAATGTGTTTAATAGCCCCTGCTAGACCTATTTTCCACAAATTTGTCTAATTGCTTCTTGAATTTATATCTGTCAGCAACAAGTTCCACAACTGAATTATGCACTGTGTGAAAAAGCACTTCTATTTGTTCTGGTCTAAAGTAGCTGCCTGAAAATTCCCTTCATTACCCCTTTAGTCTTATAACAGGGGACAGCTATTTCACTTTTCCCATGCCATTTATGACTTCACACACACCTGTATTACTTGTCTCTCTTCCAAGCTGAACTGACCTATTTTATTGAATGTCTTCTAGGAAAGTAATTTCACTCATCCCTATTGCCCTCCTCTGTACCTTTTCTTTTTCTATCATCTCTCTTTTAGGAGAAGATGATCAGAACTGTGTACTTGTTCAAGACATGGGGTAGACAACAAGTTTGCAAGTTACACAAGGCCATTTTCTATTTTGTTTTCACTTAATCATGCCTGACATATTTTCCCCTTTGTTCTCTGGCTACAAGCAGGTCACTTCTCTCTTGCCTGTTTATGCTATAAAGTCTTGAAGGTAAAGCTGTTTTCTGATCATGAGTTCGTACAGGGCCTACTGCACAATACAGAGCTACAAAACAGACTTTCTGAAGGTAGATGCTGGTAACTGATTTTTATGCAGGTTGCCATCCAAACCTGTTAGTCAACCCTATTCCTTGCTAAGGGTGACTCACAGGAAATGGTCACACCAGCCACATACCCACAAGGTTAATCACAAAACTGCATTCTGCGCACTAATGATGGGTAGGTAAAATTAATAACACCAACCATAGAGGCAAAAGTAAACATTTCTGGTTTAGCAAAGTGCTAAAGTGCTCTGCAATGCATGGCGAAAATCCATTATGAGCAATTAATAATTGCTCCAAAACTCCACTTCTGGCCCAGGAGATTCTGAGCCCTGCTTACTCATGCCAGAGGAATACCCCAGGGAATTAGTGCCATGGTTCTGTCCTCCTCAGAAGCTCTGCCATTGGTCACTATTGCTTACAGATAAAGGAATATATACATTTTTTTTCTTTCATTTAGCATGTCCGTCTATATGTGTGTAATTTCAAGCACCTTAATCACACTCACATCCCATGGAGCCAACTGCTTTGCAAACCCAGACAGGAGGCAGTTCCTATCTGAATACTTTTCATTCCAAGGAGGTACAAGAAGATCCAGGCCACAGGCATTTCTTGTTTGCTATGGAATTGCATTTCATCAGAGCCATACTTCTCTTCCACTTATTGACCAGCACACTCAGGCCAAGCACAATGTCTTAACGTTCAAGTTAAGAATCTTTGTGAGGCAAAGCTCAACTCTTTACAGCCAGCTGTTGTCAACCATTGCATTCACAGAGAGCACTGTCTATCCCTCCTACTCATCTCCAGCATCACCAAGACTCTGTATCTGTACTCTGAAGAGCACGTGCAAAGAGAATTTGAATAATTTCTTAGAACAGATTAGCTAAAATGCATTGAATATCTGTGTGGACATACTTATTCAGAATTAAAGTCTCCTTAATTCAATTTAACTTACTTCACTTCCAAAGTGAATTAGGGTAGATGTAATTGAGGCTACTTAATTTCTGAATAAGAGTCTTGACATCTGCCGCAAGTGAAGCTGTATTATCCACAGGGAGTTAATTCACCACCATAAGTGTGGAAACACAACCAACTGCATAGCAGGAGAGTCAGAGAAAATGAAATCATTAGTCCCTGAATTGCAATAATCACCACAGTGTATTTATGCTAAATGCATATTTAATTTGGGAGGCAACATTCTTGCATACGGAAAAGGGAAACCGACTCACCTTGCTTAGAAGAGTAAACCTATGGAATTTTTCAGCTCAATATTAATTTTGCGGCAGAATTAGAATTGTGGCAGAATTCCAGAGAAGTTAGTTAAGGAAAAAAGAGATAGTTTCATCACAGCGAGTGCAACAGCAATCAAATTTTCCTTGCTAACCCACTGTTGCATGAGTGTCCATCTTTATGTGAGCACAGCAAAAAATGTCTTAGAAAATGATCCTAGTTTACATAGCACATCCCATAAAACCCACGTGTGCCCTGCTGTGCTTTTCTTCTCCCTATCAACTTGATGGTTAATATACTTGCTTTCATCTGATTGCAGAATGAGAGAAACCTCAAGTTCTTGCCTCCTTGATGCTGTAGCTGTTTCAGGTCATATCTATGAATGTCAACTGCACTGCTGTTGACAGTAAGAGGCCCGTGGATGTCTTTGAACAGCCTTGCAGTTTCAGCTCTTGGTTCAAGGGTACCATCTATGCACATGATAAGATTACTTTCTATACTGTTGCTGAAAATGCACGTCCTAGATATCATTGAAAAAGCTGATCTGGTTTTACTGGTCCAGTCTGGGCTTTGGAAGATCAGCAAGTGCCTGAATAAAAAGTACAGCTCCAAAGCAGCAAAACATTGACTAAGAGCAAAATAAGGTAGTAGAGGCTAAGGAAATAGGTACCTTCTTTAGACTGTTACACAGCTTAGTAATCCTCCCCTGCTCTCTTCACAGTTCTGCCGGCATGTGAAGTCCTTGTGATCTTTGGCCAAGGGTTCGTTTTCCAAGTCCTAAGAGCACGCATGATTCTGGAGATAAACAAGAAGGAAAGTTGTGACCTTTCCCACAAAGAAATCTAAGACCTTTTCTGGACCAGCTTCAAACCCAGTAACAAGATGTAAAACTCACTTTCTGTCATATACATACATTTTTTCTAACTTTCTCTTCTAAAACTTCACAAGGTTTGACACTTATTCCTTCCTGAACACCTCATTCCAACAGCTGTATTGCCAGCAGAAATCTCTCCATAATCTCCAGTATTCACACTGTAGCTGTTGAGAAGATGGATTTTGGCCAAGAAATTTGCTTATTCTCCCTTCTCCTAGATTTGAGCTGATTAGAAATGAGTTGAGTAGAATCAAGGGTAATTTCAGAGATTTTTATGAAATTTTAAGTAGGTATCCACAGCCTTCTTGTTTTTCTTGCAGTATTTCTTCTCAGAAAGACACTCTACAGATATCCTAAATAGTAACTCCAAGTTTATACCTTAGCCTGATGAGAGAAGATGTAACAAGCTCTACACCAGCTCTCTTTGTCTACCCTCTACAAATTCCCCAACGCACTGAAGATTAATTCCAGGTAGTACTAGAATCTTCAAACTTCATGACTTGTTTTAACTTTCACTAACAATCAGGGTGGGATTTTTAATTTAAAAAAAAAAAAGGCATTTAAAATATAGTGTTTGAAATGGAGAAAATGATGGTGGAAAAACCGAAACCAAAACATCTAATTCTGAAAACTGCTTAATTGCTTTAACAATCAAAGTCCACATTGGTACCAAATGAGAACAGAGAAAAAGATGCAATTTGATATTTCTGAGACATTCATTCCTCTGAGAAAAATGTTCATTATCAAAGATAGGAGAGGAAAAATAGCAGGAAAACACACACACACACACTCACAAAAACTCCCCAAAACCCAGAAAGAAGAGAGGAAGAATACTTAAGAGACATATATATGTAAGAGATACAAGATTTTGCCACCTCATCGCTAGAAGACTGTTCAGAGCAAGACTAATAATGTGATTTTAATGATACCTATGTAGGAATCAGTTTTCCTACCTAGAATTTCTTGCCTGACAAATTGATCAAGGACTCAGCCTCAGGTAACTCACAGAGGAAGAATATGTGAGAAAGATATAATTTTAATGTCTCCTACCAAAAACGATGACCAGCTGTGCCCTCTATACTGGTGTTATTAGTTCATTACTTCCAGATAATGGGGAAGTAGCTTTGCAGTGTGGTCATAAGTGAAGTAGACTGGAGTAGTGAGTTCAAAACTGACAGAAAAAGACATTTCCAAGAACTTAACTGAGAAGCTTACTAGAAAAGTGGGGCTGAAGATCTAAATGCAGGAGGTGGATGATTCAGTAATGAACGGAAGGCTCATTTTGACAGCTTGGGCTGCCATCCAAGCTAATTTGTTTCCGAGCCTTCAGTTTGCCAACTGAAGTGGCTGAGAAATAATAGGCCCCCAAAAATATTTCTAAGGAAACACAATGCCCATTATCACTGAAGGAGAAAGAATCTGCACGTTTCAAAGCAGGAAAAGAAATTTGAGATCTGCTAACTTTGGCCAGTTCCAAATGACAAGGGAAGGAGCAGTTACAATGTACTGAAAGGAAAGAAATAGAGTATTGTTAAATAAATTCAAAGTAAAAGTCATCATAAAAAAAGACACAATAAATAGAAGGATGTTTCTTTCCCAAAGAGATGATTTTATGGCTGAGCCCATGCATGCAGCCTATGATAAAGATGAGTTAGGGGCATAGGGAAAGAAAAATAAACTGGTAAAGAAAAGCAGTACATAATAAAGTGAAAAATAATGAAGCAATCTCTTTCTGATTGACTTAGTCACCATAGAATATCATATAACTCTGTATAGATATTTTATAAACATTAGAGACTTTAAAAATTCCCACACATAAGCACTTTGTAGCTCTCACTGAAATGAACAGTAAAGAATTTCTTGTAACTGTCACTGGAGGTTAAGCCTGGGCTTCCTTGTCCTTCCAGTCATATGGCACTTGTTTGATCTTAGCCAAGACATTTCTACATCAAGCACTGTGTGGAACACCCCAGCTTACCAGTAAAGCCACATGGAACAGCAAAGCTGTTGAACATCTGGAACTGGAAGATGGAAAGGCCATGTTCTGTCCATGGGTCAGCCAGATGCAACATCAGTCCTGCAGAATGGGAGCCACCTGACCCTACTTTAGCATTGAAAATACATCTGCAGCCAACTTCTGTCTTCGTATCCTGATTTTCATGTTTACTAAGTTGACGGCTCATCTAGAAAACAGAAGAGAAGCACAAGATTTGATAACCATTTTCCAAAAAGTGAAAGGTGTTTTGTTTTTTTTTTCAAATAGAGCAACCATATGTTCCTTACTGGAAAATAAAGTGGTAGCTTTATGTGCAGTGAAGAAGAACAAGAGATTTTGAAGTGTTGAGAAATCATTTCATGGCTACAAGAAGTATCTCTAGAAGTTGTATGGAATTTTTCACCACAGACTTTTATGAAGAGGCTAGACAAGGCTGCCAAATATATAAAAAGGGAGGGTTTGTTTAAATTCATGAGAATACATTAAAAATGTTTATTTTTTTTTTGTAAAAATATTCCCTTGTTACAATTGTT
Source organism: Urocolius indicus (assembly GCA_013401255.1). NCBI lineage: Eukaryota > Metazoa > Chordata > Aves > Coliiformes > Coliidae > Urocolius > Urocolius indicus. The sequence goes on from WBNH01010236.1 coordinate 457,355, forward strand.
TTCCACCTAAGGGCACAAATTTCCAATGTTCTGGAATAGTGGCATCTCATCTGCTTCAAGACCCGCTCAACAAAATATTGAAGTTACCAATTAGCCTTCAGCTTAGCTTTTCCTAACACTCACCAGCTGCAAAACACACCTTTCTCACACACAACATACTTGATGTTACAAATGTCCTTTCTTTCTGTTAACATTGTGCACAAAAGCAAACTAACATTTGGCTAGGAAACTTGCTAGCTTTTTGCACGATGCCATCTCCATGATGCTCCAACAACAAGTGACAAGAGAAACGGCTTTCTCAGCCATCTATCCACCTTTCTGACTTGAAACCTCCTTTTTTTACTATATGTTCAGCCTGCATTTTTAAATGAAGGAAGGAAGAATGAAAATATTTTCATTTTTGCATTAGCCAGAGTTCTACATCTCAAGTGGTTTTAGATGCATATTTCACGGTAGATGGTACTGAGGATCAACTTTAATAGATTTATACAGGTGCCCACTATCTCCATTTCCACTGAGAAGGGAATCTAGCACTGAAGGTTATTTTTTCCACTTCTAATACAATTGCACTACCAGGCTACTAATTAAATGGGCACTCAAAGCTAACGGGTTCCCTTCAGGTAGATCTAAATTGCAGTGGGAAGGTGTGACTGCAACTCATGTAGGAATACCAAGCTGAGCTTCCACCTCATGAGCATCAGTAGCAACAAAGCTACACTTGAGCAGGCTTCATTGCAGACTGTATCACTGCACACAGATTCACCCAACAGTGTCTCTTCTGTGTTTTTTACTGCAGCTAGATTAAAACTAGCTACAGCAGAATGAAGGCCGTTATTAGACTCACAAAATAATTGAGCAGATAAGGTATGGAATCTCTTCCTTTTCCAATTGTCCAGTGTATTTCTACCTATCTTAATATCAAGAGCCTTTGGAACGGCTCCTGTTGCTTGCCCCTAAAACCAAAAGTGATTCTGTGTGCTCATTTGCAATAATACTTCTCATAAGTATGCGCTGTTATACCTTGTGGTTTTTTTCATGTCAGTTGTTTTCATGGGTGGTCACCTCTCCACAGCAGAGCCCAAAGGTTTATTCAATATCTTGCAAATTGATTCTTCCTCATGAGAGGGTACTGGCAGGATGCCACTGAAACAAAAATAACCATGTTTCCGGAGGTGAGATGGTTTCTGTTTATTCAATAAGCTGCATCTTCACTGTGTTCTGGTATTGGAAATGTAAGTGTTTTAAGAAATTCCCATATCAACGGAATTCTATAAAGGCAGGATGTTTTGCTGCTAGATGAACAGTGTCCTGACACACTTAAACAGATTAATATTTGTGAATTTTAACATAATTACCGATTTCCTCAACAGATTTAAAGTTTAAGTTTATCTTCATGTTAATCCAATTTCATGCCTAGAACAGAGCAAGCACAACAGAATGTCTTTCGTAACCTTCTGATATCATTAATTATTGCTACATTGGGAGTTACAGCATGGAACAAACAGGTTTTTAAATGGAAATCATTTGTCTCTCAGCAGGGAGACTCAACAGTTTTATTTCCTTCAACACCAAGCTGCATTCAAATCATCTTGTTTCATGGTGATCCTCCCTCGACAACCTGCAAGTCAATGGTGAAATCCCATCTATTTTGTCCCCGGATTGGTCAAATATGTTGCCCATAAGGAGAGGTGTCTATTTCCTCTCCTAATTGTGGAGGAAGGGTTTTCTATATGTTAAGGCCACGCTTTTTCCAAGCTGTGGGCATTTGGTCAGGTTTCCTGGTGATTTTCCACAAAAGGAAATCCCCTAACTCATTATAAAAAAAAGAATAGATTAATTGACCGGTTCAGTAACAAGCTGCCCCAGGACCCAATAAACTTTACAAAGGGTACATTCCAATTATGACTGGGCTCAGCATGAACCTGATAAGTAAGCCAGCATAATCTTTCTCCAGCATTAAGACTTTTTTTTTTTTTTCCTTTTTCTCCATTAATTTAACTCTTTCTCAGCACTTGTGAGTTGACTAACTTCTCAGTTTCCCTTTTCCTGTGAATGTCACCCCTGCTGAACAACTTCCAGCAAAGTGATCTAACAGGTTCAACAAAACTAACCACTGGTCTGCAGTCACTTGCTTGGCACTGCTGTGGCCTCTTAAGAAGGGCTAGCCACAGTGCTGCCTTCTTCCACACTTTGCCTGGTATCATAAAAATGAATCCAGATCTCAGACCAGGACAAGGAAGAGGGAAAGGGATCTTCTCACAGCAGAAACATCTAGCAGGGTAATTGTAACCACTTGCTAGTACAGCTACAATAGAGTAACAGGGTCTTTTGCCAACAAGCACGATTGCAACAGCAGAAAGAAATAGAAGGCAGATACCAAGTTAGGGAGACAAAACCAAAAGTTACTGTCTAAAAAACATTTGTTGGTTTATATTCTCATATGTTAGCTCACCATAGCATGAGATGATACAGACATGTATGAAAGAGAATTGAAGACTCAAGTACTCCTAACAGTTTTGTGTCCATCCCTGTTCTAAGGCACTGGCTAGAAAAACCTGATGTTTGGTAACGTACATATCAGATGTGGGTGAGCCTGGTTAGCCAAAAAGAGGAGTTGGTAGTTGTAAATCTCAGCTCCAAGCCCAGGGCATTCCACCAGACTGACCACTACTCATACAAGACAGCCTTTATTCACAGAGGCTTGTTTAGAAAACATTTGATGACTAGTCATATAAAGCAAATTTACACACCTACCTGGTAACTATTGTGACTTTTAACACATAAAAATGCACAGAAATTTGTACAGAAGACAAACTGTTTGGACCTACATCTACTGCTGCTCAGATTTAGAATATCATTTTCATGCATTTATTATGCCTAGCCCACACTATATTTCTTATAGGAACACAAATAGCTGTAATTATTGTTGTCAATCAAAGTTTCTCTGAAATCCTCAGCTTTACTGTTTCAGCAACTCATTTTTACCAGTGGCAAATGTCTTCAACAAACACTAGAGCCTAATTTGCAGCTCGGTTCCGTTGTCATTTTCTGAGTCATCCTGGTGGAATGCTGTGAGGCATGGGTTTAGATTTAGGATTTTTTTCCCCCACTTTCCTTTTCTTTTCATCTGAGGGCTATTAAGAAGCTTGATTTCAATAGCTCTGACAAATCCAAGGCACACTACAGGTATCGAAGGTGCAATGAAATACATAGTTTATTCTACCTCAGTACAAAGAGAATACCTGGTAAACTGTTCCAAAGTCAGCCTTAGCACATGCAGGTGCAGCTATTATTGGTTTCACTGAAATTAAAGTTGCTTACAACTGGTGCTGGAATTAGCCCCTTACAAGTAAACTCAACATCACATAAGGCTGTGGTGGCTCACCCAGCGGTGTGAATCACAATCCTACCAGTGGTGCACAAGCTTCAAGGTAAACGTCTGTCTCCCAAAATAGCTTAAGATGCTAAAAATAAACCTGTTACGATGTTGATGGATATACAGGCAACTGACAGTTTCCTTCTCAGACTCTTTTAATCAGGTGTCACTGAGAGGTGCTAATATAATTAAGGATGAGATATGGATTAATAGGAAGAAAATATCATAACCTCCCTCTTACAATAAAACAGTCCATACGCTACACTTACCTGCAAACTGCACCATTCCTCTGGTAGCATGACATTTGCTAAAGCAAAAGCCTGTTGATAATCCTCTATAGTCCTATATAGTACTCTGCCATGGCTGCTCTTCAAAAGGCCATATTTATCCCTTGGGAAATATAGCTGTATTAATATGACATTTTGTCACAAATTAATCTTAAACAGGGGTAATATTTTTGACACTGAGTTGAAACTGGAACTAAAAGGCAGTTCAGGTGGTTAAAGTGGCAATATCCTGTAACAGACTTATATTCCCTGAGATAATACTGTTATGGTGTAAGTACCAATGTACTGGGATGTACCAAGAGGGAGAACTGTGCAAGTCTTTCTTCATTTTAACAACATACAAGATCATTGGCCTTCTACTCTTTATTACAGCTGGCAGTATAGCAATGCCTGCTGATCCCAAACATCAGAGCCTATGGTGCCAAGTGCAGTATGGAATAACAAACCTTGTGCCCACAAAAAGCAGCCAAAGCAGATAATTAGCACCTTATCCTATCATTATGATGGGCTGCACTGTAGAAAAGTTGACAGACAGCTTGAAAAAGATTTTTCCTTAAAAAATAATTTCTCAGTAAAGCAAATAAAAATGTCCTGGTGTGGTTTTTAAGTGAGGTCCCACAGCACAAGTCAGTTGTGATGAAAGGGATTCTCTGTTATGCACTTGCTTTCCTACTGTGGAAGTTCCCAGGCTTTGTACAGTTCATCAATGCCAGGCTAATTAATACAATGTAATCTTGTCACCCCCATTTCCCAAAACATTTGCACTTGGAGAAAGAAATTAGGGTGAATTCAGAACAGGTTTCCAGAGGAGTTGACCCTATAATATAAAGGATGCTGCTAACCTTTTTTATTTCATTCCTCTGAAATACATGATGCTGATGGTCACCAGAGATGACACGTGATTTGGTGTACTCACATCTTACCTTATGGGGACTTGAGTGTACATCTCAGCTGTTCTTCAGCAATTGCATGTCATTTGCATTTAATGGGATCATTTTCATTAAGACTAGTGTCTCGTCCCTGGCTGTTCAACTCAACTCCCTCATGAACCTGAAGGCTGCAGGAAGAAGCCTTCCAAAACCACACTTGTGTTACATAAAAAGACTGAAATACCTACACTTCTGGTCTATTTAACATTTGTCTTTGAGATGTGATGGGAAGCCCACTGACCACTGGCAGTCATTAAAGATCCTATGGCACTTTTTGCAAGAGCAGAGGGCATCATTAACTTCAGAATCCTGGCTACATTTCAGTTTGGATAATTACATTCTACCACTCTAAATTTCCCCCCGCAGTTCCAGTTGGTGAAATTTCTGTTCTTCACTTCCTCTTCTAACAACCAGAGTGAAGTGTCACTTGCACTGAATTGCCCACATGTTCCAGCCCTGAGCCTGGGTGTGGGACTCAGCCCACCGGCACACACTCTGCAAAATGCTCTGGGACTCATTAGTAAGGAGGTGCACAACGTGTGACCTAGAAAACCATAAAGACTGAGTTCCAGCCTCAGTGATACTGCAGGTTGATCACAACACTCACATATTGCTGGATTTCATTTCTGGCAAATGCAACCAGTATGAAAGGTCTGGGTATCTAGCAATGCTGACCTGAAAGTTCCCAAGCTAGACCAGGAGGTTTTCCTGGTGAGTATTTTATCAACTGCTCAAACAAGTGTAAGAATTGATCCAGCCAAGATCTAAAATTTGGGCCTTTCTACGCCTGAGTAATCACTTGGTTGTAGTGAGCATTCGTGAGTTTTAGCTAATCATTGAATCTTCTGGAAGTGGATAGTAAATACAAGAATCCCTAATTTCCATGCTGGAGAACACAAGAAAATGTTGGGCAGGATTTCTTACTTGAACAGGGAACCATCTTTGTTTATCCAGCTGAGTTGCTTGCTCGTTCTAAGCTATTAGCTAAGAATTAAATGCACCTGTAGTGGGGCAACAAGTGGTCATAGGAGTACCATTTGAATGACCTAGAGAGAGACAATATAAGAGTGGGAAGCACTTCTGTAACTTTGTTGGGAGAGGTAACCTACCACCTGTTTAGTTTTAAAAGTTCCTTTGGCTTTCACATGAAAAGCGTTCCTGGGAAATCTAAGTCTGGGACTCAGAAGTTATAATGGTTGAATGAAGCAATTCACTGAACTATTAAAGAAACCCTGAAAATACTATTTCTGAGATCATTTGAGAGGAAAGAGAGAAAAATTCTCGTTTCTAAATTCCTCCAGCTTAGCATAAGAAAGAAGATACACTGTAGATTCTGTTGCTCCAGGCAACTGATGAGGAACCTCTTTGATGTACTTTGATTAATGCTGGCATCCTTGATTCAATGACATTTGGTTCCAGTTCAACTTTTAAAAAAGAAAAAAAAAAAAACAAAACCTCCTTAATACCTTAGGGGAAAACATTAAGGACACTTGCATGGAAAACACTTGGTCTCATGTTAAGAGTTTCTTACTTAAAATCAGAAAGTTTTGTTTCCTGTATTGTTCCCTCTCCTTTGAGCTGATCACCTTGACTGCAAACCTAAACACCAGATGTGATCCCTTGGTGTAGCACTTTCCATCTTCTAGAATGACAAAAAAAAAACAGGAGTAAAAGAGACTTGCAGAGCTTATGCAGCTCCCTTTTCCTCCCAAACCACCCAATTGTTTCTAGCAGACATCTATCTGTCTCTGCGATGGAGGCTTCATGCTCTGCCAGAGTGATCTATTTTGGGATGTGACTACTCTACCCACTCACACCTCCAGACAAAGAGATGCTTTCAGGAAACATGAGGCCTCCAGAGAACTACTGACACTGCAGACATTTCTGTAATAAACTGTGGAAGATGTATAAAAACATAGAGAGCAAATCCCATCAGTAATGTTTGATTAAAAAGTTAAAATGAGTGATATATCCAGCCCAGGTGGAAAGGGATTCAGTTAGAGTCAGAACAGCTGGAACCTACCAGGATTCCCTGGCTATTTGACAACTTTGGGATTTTATCATTGTTAATTTTGAGTTGAGCAGCTTTGGATTAATCAGACCAGACCACACTACAAAGTTGTCTTAGTATGACAACCAGTTAACAGTAGATGAGACAGAGCCAGCAACCAGAAGAAGGAAAAGAGGACCACCAATGGTGTTTCATTCACAGGGCAGACAGCCTCAAACACTCAGTCCAAGAAAACTCCCACTTGTTTCTGAACGAGCTGTTCAAAAGCAGCATTTTCTTGAATGGATCAGTACAGCTCATAGACTAAAGGCAATTGTAGAATGAGCCAATGGCGCTTTTATACTGCTCTGAGTTAATACTGGTCTATGCTGCACTGAGTATATTGAGAGTGGTTTAAGTTAAGATGTTATTTATTTATTTCCTTTTAAAGCTATGTGAATTCCCATATGCTCTACTTTGGTAGCTTAAAGATTGTAGGAGGTCAAAAAAAAATAGGTCAGTGAAAATAACATTGCAACAAGAAATTAATTGCAAAGAACGTTTAATATGACAGGGGACTACATAAAATCCTATTATATTTCTTCACTATCCTACTCAGTAGTCTGTACTATTGCTATACTCAAAGGCCAGGGCAGTCTCCTAGGGTAAATTGCTACATTAGTTTGACATTTCTGGCTCCAATTAACCTTATATTTGAGCTATTTTCTGAGGGTTTTTAAAAAAAAAAAATATGTGATAAGGTTATGTTTTTCTATTAGAGTTTCAATTGCTTAATGGACTGTTCCTGATGCCAATCCCTCTTTAAACACACCTTAGGTGAGAAAATTAGACCATAGTTTGACAATATATTGTTTTGGCAGCAAGACCAGCCTAAGATACTCCAAATTCTCCCTCCTTGCCCCTGTCCTCACAGGGCAATCCTCTCTTTTGCAGCCATCCAACTAAAGTGCTGCACTGCAATCCAGGAACTAATCCATCTTCAAAAGCTTTGCCAAAACACCTATCTCATCAAGAGTGGATGGTGAGGGAATCGGAAGAGCAGAGAGGATGCCTGATTTCACAAGAAGAGCAGAATAACATCTGCCAGATCCTGCTCTCTTTCCTCGAGCTTTAAGGTGCAGTTGCATTACACTCCTGATGTGGTACCATGTTACCTTATGAAGTGCTATATGCCACTCATTCCTAGGCATGCCTTCACATTTGCATCTGAGGGGATCAGAAGTTGGATTAGAGAGCTCTTCTATGGGCAAAGTAATGCTGATCAAGTAGAAACAAGATTTATCTTCCAATCTATATATTAGATCAAAACAACACAGAAACAAGCAGTGCAAATGATTGTCTCAACAAGAAAAGAGCAGGAGTACGGTTTTGCTTATACCTTAAGCCTGGAATATAAGCACATTCACTCTGACACTACTTGCAGCTATTACTACCATTTTTAATATCTCCAATTCAGAAAACACTGCCAAGTACATGCAAAAATCTGTTGACAACCAACGAATGCTGCCCACAGCTGCAGATTCAGCCAGATCAATATCTGCTGGGGACAAACCAAAGAGAAATAAGAAGAAATTTAAGAAAGCTTTGTCTGTGGCCATTTGCCAAAACAGCATTCAGTGAAATACACTACTAGTGGAATTAGCTTCCTCCCTCTCCACAAACATGTTCAATTATTTGAACTTCATCAGAAGGTAATTCTTGGGAATAAGTCTTGGTCTGTAATTTGCTGGCAAGCAGTTTGCTCCAAGTATGAAATTTTCAAAAGGTGAAATTCAAGCTTTATGACCTACAGTTTGGCAGAAGGCTCAACTCTTAATGCTTTAATCACGGTTCTGATCTAAATGCTTACATTTATGAATGCAAATTCATTAGCTACGAGCATTTGCCAAAAAATCTATCTTTTTTGAAACATTCCCAATGTCAAGTCTGTTTATTTTAATGTCTCTGGAACAGAATTATTAGGGAAGTGAAACATCTGAGGTTTTATTTTTATTTTCATATTAATCTGTTTCAAATGGAAAGAATAAGAGCTAGATTTTACAGATCCATCCAGCTCTAGTATGAGGTGAGGGGTAATAATACCACACAAAGCATCATAGAGGCAACTACAGAAGTGTGAGAGCTGAGATATGGTTGGCAAGGAAACCACAATTTACAATAGCTGGGATTTTCATATCCAGAACCCCTCTCGCACTATAATGTTAATTATGTACAGCAAGGCAATGCTCTGCTTCTGAAGTCAATCACTCTGCTGACTGCCATATGAGCCAAACTAAGCAAATACCATGGACTTCATTCCCACACAACATTTCTCTGATAGAGCCAAGTCAATGACAAAATTCTACCTTATTTCAGAGGATGAAGATCAGGACCTTGGGCTTTATTTTACTTACTTTAATCCATTTTTAATACCATTTGCCATCCAAAACTAACAGGTATGGGAAAAGCCAAATGATGCAATACACTCCTCTGCTTAAAAGAAAACAAGCATTTTGGAGATACACAGTGAGAAAATAATCATGGCTAAGGTTTTCAAAGGTCAAGGGAGGTTCTGCTCTCTCTCAGCTCTGCCCTGGTGAGGACTCATCTGGAGTCCTGAGTCCAGTTCTGGAGGAGTTCTGGGCTCCTCAGCTCAGGGAACTGCTGGAGAGAGGCCAGAACAGGGCTACCAAGATGATCAGTGGACTGGAGCATCTTCCTTATTAGGAAAGGCTGTGGGACCTGGGGCTATTTAGTCTGGAGAAGAGGAGACTGAGGGGGGATCTCGTTAATATTTACAAATATCTAAATGGTGGGTGTCAGGAGGTTGGAGCATCACTTTTTTTTCTGTTGTATTCAGAACACTAAAATGATACTTCTGAACTACAAAAATCATTCACCTCAATCCCAAAATCATGGTTAATATTAAAATCAGGCATATATGCAAACTATTAGACCAGATTCAAGCTGCAATTGAAATCTGAAGCACAACTGTGGCTTGCAGTTTATGTGAAGATGTACAGAATTAGAGCAGACTTCAGGCAAATTTCAGCTCCAGTTGCTCTGAGCAATTAGCTGTTGCTTCCTCCCTTCTTCTCAGAATCAAAGAGCTCAACCCCTCAAAAAATAATCTCCAATTTGGAGGAACCTCTACACCACATACTGATAATGCGTTTTGAACCCAGCAGTCTGAGATACAGATGCTGCTAGCAAACCTGAAGTCACAAGAGATTCCACCTTCTGGGCAAACTTGCTGTGCCCTGTAGCTAAGCCCTTGCTGAAGGAGCCCTTCTGCCACGCAGGAGGAGCAGGCAGGGGTGGGAATGCCACCCACCCCTCACTGCTTGCCACTGCCCAAGATCCACTGAGCCCACCATTATGTAATCTTCCACCAATTTGCATTGTAGATGCCGTCAGGAGCATCACTTTACCCATCTGGAGGTTACAGGCAGATCATTTATTTATTGTGTTGTCTAAAAATTACCTTCAGAAATATAAATGCTAATTTGACTGTGAAAAGATTGCATCAATGCAGAGTTTCAGACTGGGGGATGTTTTCTACATTCATTAATGCAGAATAAACCGCTCTGTTTTTCAGGAGCTAAGGATCAAGGACTGTCTTCTACATAATTAAAACTCTGAAATTTTAATTTTATCTTCCCTGCACAAGATTCAGAATTCAGGAAACACCTCTCTGAGTATTAATTGTGCAGAATGATATGGCTGTCTGTCTGTATGATCTCTCCACCCTTTGATGTTTAAATTGATCCTAGTGTTCTGGAGACAGCTTCTGCAGAACTGATTTCCTTGTCTTTATTTTAGCTAGGTTCATTCAAAGGGCAAAATAGCTAAGCATTCAGCTTTTGACCCTACTAGCAAATATTTAATGTATGAATTAAACTGGACAGGGCTTTGCCAGAAGGTCTCTTCATGTTTTATTTCTGAAGCTATTTTTACCAACATTTAATCGCTTAACTGTAAGGAGATAAAGACATCTCTGACAAACTGTGTTTATTGAGCTAAATGCCATCGAGGAAAGCCCTTTTATTTTTTTATAATGGGTTCAGCACATTTTGCATCTATGGCTTTATTCTGAAACAGTCCTAGAGGATGATACAGTAGCTAATATCACCACTAAATAAATGCACAAGTGGATGGACACAGGAGGCAACTTGACAAAGAGATGAATGGATAAACTGGAAACCACCTTTAATAGGCTCCCAGGAAATAAAAGCATGGTCTACAATCTCCAGTTACTCTCCTGCCCTTTCTGTGTATATTTACAAGGGACCATTCTGTAAAAACCATCAGCAAGCAAACAGCCAGACACCTGATTAAAGGTCAAAACCAGCAGTAACAAAGCACAAATTAAAAGGGAAAGCCCTGATTTTGTCTCACTCTCTCCCCTGCTCCCACCAACCAGCAGACATTAGAGTCCAGATTGCTGCAAATCAGCAAAATCCATAACATTTTGGATATCCAAAATATCCCTTTTTTTAAAATAATTGTATAACTAACTTTGGGACAGCCAGGAAGAAGTCACCGAGGAGGAGAGGGTTTTAAGAACAAATAGCTAAAAGGTGGAGAGGGCAACAGCAGAATGGGAGAATGACAAAACCAGGCCACCCCCCAGGTGGAAAGGGCATTGGGAGAGAAAGTGATGGAGTAATTAGCAGGTGGAAGGGGAAGTAGTCGAAAAATTAGTCTGTCAGAGGGCAGCAGAGAGTTACTACCACTGCAACAGGCTTCTGACTGAATAACGCAAGAGGAGGGCTGCAGGCTGCTGGAAGGAAATTGCTGCCAAACATCTGCCTCAACTCTGCACTGGCTGTAACACACTCCAGAACGGCCCAAACTTTGCTGCTTCTGCTATGCTTGCTTATTTCTGAGAGGAAAACAAGACTTTGTTTTGCTCCCTGTAGGTAGACAATGAACATGCAGGCTGCTATGGTCACTAGATTTTGTTACCTAAAGAGGGGGACAGACACTCCCAAACTAATTCCAGTCCACAAACTATTTTAATGCAAGTGATTAAACATAATAGACCCTTCACTTCTCAGACATCTTGGACCCCAACTTGTCTCTTTTAAATTGTTTTTATCATGACATGTCATGGCAAAAAGAGCAACATGATACAAACAGCCAGAACGAGCTAGCCCATGAGGGAGGCTTTTACTCCAAAGACATGAGGCAAATTTATATACTCTTCTGATTTCAAGAACACAACTGTCTGTCTGTTTTTTTTCTGAACTACCCATCCTTTGATGTTCAAATCCATCCCCAAGCACTGTAGAACTGATTTCCTTGTCTTTATTTTTTGCAAAGTTTACCCAAAGGTCAAAAATCCAAGTATTCCACTTTTGACCTTGACTAATCTGATGGGCTGTATCAGAGAGAGGAAAATGCTGTCTATAGTAAAAAGGCAGAACAGCAAGCGCTGAGCCAAACTTTCCCACTGCATGTCCTTTGACAAATTTCCATTTACTGTGAGGGAGAGAGCAGTGTTGTAGGAGGTGAAGCCCTCCACCACTGCCTAGCCACCCTTTGGTGCCCCTGCGAAGGCCAATAATAGTGGCGATTTTTGTTATGGGGTAGTGATCTGTAATTTAAGTGGAGACATTCATCATTCAGAAGTCACAGTCGAACAAGCTGCTCCACAATGACCTGAGGGCACTCCCAGTCATGAAACCAGACTCAAACAGCAGGCTGGGGATATAAACACTCATGTTTAGGGTTGAGTGTTTACATCCTCTCTCTTTCTCTCTCTCTCTCTCTCTCCCCAACTCACTACTTCTATTGTTTAATAAATGGGTTGAGACCTCATGTGATGTCCTTCAAGAGTGTGTGAAGAGCTACATGAGTTCCAGCAACCAAAAGAAAAAGGAGACTTTGTTTATAGGCCATACCAATGATCCACTCATGTGCATTGTAAACAGACAAAAAAAAAAGTTGTTTCCCAAATCTGGAGACCAAACCCATGAGTTTATTTCACAGAGGTGCACTAATCAACTGTTCTGCTCCCGTAAGAGCCAGGTCCCAAATACTGTTCTTTCAATAGCAACTGCAGAGCTATGAGCTGTCTCCAGGAAAAAGGGAAAAAAGAAAGAAGAAGAAAAAATTGGGAGGGTATAGAGTGTGAAATTTTTCCCCCAAGGGGCCTCTAAATCCATTTTCAGGCAGGACACAGCAAGAACACTGAGATTTTTCATGGAGAATGGCTGGAAGTCAATAAAAATCTGAGAGCATTTAATGGCCAGCACACCATACGAGCGGTGTTTGTGAGGAGATGATCAGGCATCTTTATGACTGTCTAGTTACCATGCCCATCTGATTACCTATTGGATAAATCCTATCCATCATCTACTGTCTGCCTTCAGTGCGGACAATGCTACTGTCTGTTCCAGTTTCCCAGGCAGAGCAGATTGCCAGGAACAGTAGCAATAATGACATCCCCTTCTGTCCTTGCAGGAAATGAACACAGAAATACAGCTGTTGGCATTCTTCTGCATACTCTTGCCACCTCTCTTGCCAGGATCTAGCTGTAAGGCAGACTGGATCCAGAGATAGCTTCCAAAAACACTAAAAATCCCCAATGACCAGATGTGCCCAAGAAGAGAGACCCTTTCTCTCACACAGCTGTCTGAAACTTGCAGCATTATGCAAGACCGAGCTTTAGCTAAAATATAAAATCTCAGAACTCTTAGGATTTTGTTCCTGCCCCTGATCCTTATGCAATTCACTTCACTCATCTATGCCTTGACATCCCTTGTCTAAAAGGGGATGACAGTACATTTCCATGCCTTGGTGGTTTAATCCTTATTAACATTTGCAAAGCAGATTGGGGCCATTGAATGGAAGGCTGAAAACAATTTTTAAAGATTTATTACTTGATAGAAAAATATTGAGGGGGGAAAAAAGTCCCCAGTACAGAAGAGAAGACTCTGTTCCCCTTCCTGATTTAGCAGTATTTGGCTCTCTGGGACCAGTTTAGCCCTATTCTGCAAGGCCATTCTCTGGCTCAGCTGACTCTGAACAATCATGCTCTGCAATCACCTCTTTTCATACCCATTACAAAAGGTGAGCAATATTTATTGGTTCAAGCAGGGCCAAGGGCTGACATTAAGCAAATTTCAAGGGTTATTTGAAGTTAATTGAGTTTAATCATGTAATGATTTTATAATTAGTCATAGTTCCCACTCTTGTACTGAAAAAGTCACACTTAAGAATTATTTAAAAGAAAATTAAAGCCAATTTAGAATGTGGAAACTACGTCAGTGATTGGTGGGACTGGGTGAGAGGATCAGAAAGTGTGCTGGCTAAATGCACTCACTGCTTTAGTGCACTGAATCTCTGCCTTAAAGTGCAGTGAGCTGAAGTCCCAGCTGGGGACTTGCACTAAAGGGAAGGGGAGCTCTAAGTTTCCAAATGTTAGTCATGCTGAGTTGGTGGTATTTCTCACTGGCAAGGAGTTGGATGGATCCTGCCCCAGGCGAAAAGAAACTTCAGAGTTTTTCCAGCTCACTGGAGCCAAGTCCACCTGACTGATTCAAAAGCAAAGGACAGAAAATTGTGTTTATACATCCTTAAGACAGGACTTGCCAGTTGAGTACTCTACTCCTCAGTTATGTAGGAGAAGGTAAGTCCTACAATGTCATTATTCTAGAACCTCAAGCAGGTGCTTGTTAAGTTGAATCTGAAATGCAGTGGTTATTTTTTTAAAGATTTCTGTGAAAATGGCAGGTGCAGCATAACTGATGTGTGAACAAGGGCAGCATCAATGAGCTCAGTGAGGTTATGACACTAATCCGTCATCTGTTCTGTCCCCAACTCTGCAAGGAATTCAGGATACAGGCAAATAGCCACCTGTAGAACACAACACCTCAGACAGCGAACTTCAATCTCTGCTTAGAGATGAAGGGACCCTGCTTAGAGATAATGGACCCACTCATACCACTAACTACATGCTTGGTAACAAGTACCATTCCTCCTCCCATCCTGTGAATCCAGAACACCCCTTACAGCAGCATTACCTTGTCTTGATGAGCTGGGTTTCACCAAGTGGTACTAAAACACAGCAAGTAATGCTGGGGGATTGCTCTGGGTTTAAACAATGTGTTTCTCTCAAGAGTAGAGGCAACATGCAAGTCAGCATCATAGGTTTTCCCATAGATTTTTCCCCGAGTCTCTCTATATTGTGGAACTCCTAAAGTTAGCATATTCCTAGGAAGAGAAACCCCATTGCTGTCAGAGAAGTACCCTAGACAGCAGCATGGGAACCACCTGCAATTGGGACTTTTAGGGTTGAGGACAAGGTCAAAATGTGAGACTGTAACATGTTAAGAGAAGCAGGAAGGTGTTTTCCAACAATAAGAGCTGTAGTGTGACTCAACTCACTCCACAGTGGCAAAAGCCTCTCCTGTTGTCCCTTCTCCATCCACTCTACTTCCACTTCAAACCCTCCAAAGCAACCAGCACCTGGCTGAGCTCCTTCTCCTGGTCTTGTCTCTCAAGACTAAAACGCACCCAAAGTTTTACCTTTGCAACTGAGCAGCATTGCAGGGATGCTGACTGGCTCTGGGTCTCGTCCTGCTGCACAGGAGGCATTGCAAAGGTTTCACAGTGGCCCCTTGCCCTTTGGTATGGGTGGAATAGGTACCATCACCACACGCAGATCTTTCCACACACAACAGTGTGGCCGTGCTCAGGGCAGGCCCCGAGGACTATGGGACTCATTTGCATTTAAGAAGTCCTTCTGAAAAACAGTTTCTAGGGACCACTCTGCACAGAAATACAATTATTGATAAAATCATACCTCTCATCACCCACTGAGAATTTTTCTATGATTATCTTGCTTATTTTTACCAAATGTGTCCACAGCCACTTGGCAATGATGAGCCACAAGCAACACTAGCAGGGACAAATTTGTTCTTTCAAATACTCCAATTGTGTGGAAAATTCAGCCAAGGGAAAATAATTCAACAATAATTCAGAGCAAAAATAAAAATGAACACTCTAACTATTTTATGTTAGAATTAAATTAATTTGATATTTCACTTCAGAAACAAGATTTCCAAATGTTACTTTGCTAACTTTGTTTATAAATACATAAATTCCAGCTTGAAGTGACTGCTACTGCTTTTAGTGAGGGAGGGAGCATTTCAGTGATAAAGCTGTGAGACAAGACTTCCAGAGCAGCCCAGTAAACATCAGACAGACCTTCATCTTCTTAAGCAAAGGAATAACTTGGAGGCAATGCTCTACATGTGGTGCTGTAGGACCTGAGCAGTTCATAGAATCATAGAATACTCTTTGGTTGAGTTTAACTTTTAAGATCCTCAAGTCCAGTTGTAAAGCCTGACAACGCTGCAGGGTCTGCCTGGAACTACATTGCCACTCAAAACATCACCACATTGAGTGCTGCCTGATGCAAAATCTTTGGTCCTTCTTGAGACAAGAAACCAAGAACAAGAAGAATGAGAGGTCTGTGAGACAGGACTGTGTTCAGCAAGGGCCACGCCATGGGACATGTGGTGTGCCCAATGGACAGCAGAATCAGAGACCATCAATTTGGGCTAATTGTTTCAATTTGTTGGCTAAGTCTTTCAGAGCACATCCACCTCCAAGGACACTTTCCAAAAGCTAGTGCCTTATCTCCAGAAGGTGGCATTTAAAATGATGAGCCTACCAAAGGATTCTTTTCATTGTAAACACAATCTTGTCCACAGTACTCTTGCCCTCTCCCCACAGCCATAAATAATACCAGTGTATTACTTAATGATATGACTTATTTATTATTTAAATGATTTATGCAGAGCCTATAGCCTTAATAACCATCATGATAACGATTCAAAAACCAGAAGCAACATGAAAAGGATATGCTTAAATAATTAAAAGCCTCTCTCCTTTCCCGAAAGCAAGTGTGTTTTTCTTTTGGGTTTTTAGTTCTACAAGTGAAAGGATAGAGTGCCACTGGCTAAATGCTGGCTTAGCAAAGGAAAAACAATAAATCTGGATAACCAGCGTTACTGTAGTTCTTGTCTAGCCTTTACCATCCATGCATCTCAGAGAAGTACCACAGGATCTGTTTTTATAGAGGTGAAACTGAGGACAAGGAGGTGATACAAATGGTTTACAGTCACCCAGAAGTTCACATGCAAAGCTGGGCATAAATCTTTTTCTTCTTTTCTAGACCAGACCTCATCCACCATGCCACACTGCTTTTATATTCTCCCTTCTTGATATTTTTTTTCTTCATGATTCTCTCCCTTTTTCCCTGTACCTTCTTTATGTCCATCTGTCTTCCAGTGCCTCTTCAGAAGTGCAACTTCAGATATTCCATCTCCCCTGGGAACTTTTCCTTCCAGGTTCACTCAGTTTTTCCCAATAGGTTTTATCCTCTCCAACTAGGCAAAAACTTGGCAACTCACAGCACAAGTAAGTAATTGAGCACAGTTGCAAGTGGATTATCATTGAAACAACTGATTTTACTCAATGCAGAAAGCTCAAAGCAGCAACAGGGTGCTTTGCAGTTTAAACTCTGTAAAGAGAGGGAAAATATTTTCAGGTTTTATTTTAAAACTTTCTAGCTGCAAAAAAATGGAAACTGATTCTCCAATGGCAAGGCATAAATACACATTGTAAACTGTAATCACCAAATGTTTGCCTGGTTCTATTAGGGGGAACAGATGAATTATCAGAATCAGGCTTTACAGAGCAGCTGGAGCAGTAAAAAAATAATATACAATTTTAAAAGATATTCTGGACAACTCTTCAAACAAGCCAAAAAGACAGAAATTCCTTAACATTAGTCTTGGAGTGCAATGAAAAACCTATGAAAGAAGGCAGACAACTAACTCCAAGAGAAAACTGTAAATACTTAAACTTGGAGATCTCCAAGTTTACACCCAATACTGTGGAGCATTCACAAAAATAGCCTTGAGAATCCATGGGCTTGACTAGACATTCTTAAAGTCAAACTGAACATCTTTCTAATCCAGAGATCCCCTCTGTCAGTTTAACACAAAACAAACTCTTCAGCAAAGGGAATTTTTAAATTTTTCACTGATTTAATTGTGAGCACAGAGCAAAAAGTGCCAATGGGTGTGCAAAAGCATTGGGGGTTGTTGTGGTTTGGGTTTTTTTTCTATTCAGGACACTAGATTGAGATTTGGTAAATGGATTTGAGATTCAGCTCTGCCACAAACTTTCTGTGTGATCTTGGAAAAGTCATTTAGGTCTCCACATCTGCATAAGGAAGCTAATAGATAATGCAGAGAGACAGAGACAGGCAGCAAAAGGGTGGGGATACAGACCACCTAAATAATACATAAAGATATTATTTTCTCCCATTCTTCATCTCCTCTATTGAGTATTGCTCGTTCGATGCTGCATTATCTTTATGGCATAGACTTTTCTCTCACCCCTCAATAGGTTCCCAATTTCATACACCCATCCTGAAGTATTGCATTAATACAAATAACAATAAGAACACGAATTCCAAATTGTTATATTTATCTCATCAGAGCTGCTTACATTTTAAAAGACGTAGCTGTCACAGCGAACAGCTCACAAGCAATCTGCAAACTAAAACAGCAAATAAATGTTTTTTGTTAGAAGTTATTTGAGGAATGATTCTAAAAACCACAGTCAACACAAGAAAACCGCAGTCTGCTCAGTGACCCATTGAGAACACAAACAGATAGGAAGTTGGAATTTAGAAATTCACAACTTCATCTGCCAAACTACCTTCTTTCTTCTCAGAAATAGCAAATAAAGGAAAGCATTTGTGAATAAGGGCTATTCATGACTGGAAGCAGGTACATTAGATATGGTGGACTGAGAAAGCAGACTCAGTCTGCTGGAGACAGACAGTCGCAACAATTTCCAGTGTCAAAGAAAAATCTGGCACCTTGTTAAATATTAATAAGCTGTCGGGGTCAAAATGTTTAGGTCCTCCCAACTCAATCACTTTCATTTCTACTTCTCAGAAGCCATTCAATTGGAAATACCCTTTCCTGTCTTGCCCCTCCCCATCCTGCCTCCTCACCAAGAACCATGCAGAATCAGATGAAAATGGACAGTAAATGAGTTGGCAGGCAAATGACATTTTTTGTCTCCGCTGCCTGTCTTTGCTGGTATGCATTGAGTTATTTTTAGTGAGGCACAGAAAACTTAAATACAAGAAAAAAAGAACAATGTGAAGAGTTGGTTTAGCAAATCTCTGCTGCATTTTCTGCAGGTTAGTATTATTGATTACTGACACCTAAGGGTCTGACACATAATCGATAGACCTCACGACCCACATATGTGACATGGCCTGTGGGGGCTTTAGAAACAAGAATGAACATGGCAGCTCCATCCAAAGCTTTTCATATAATATTTATTTATTTATTTGCAGGCAAAGCGGTTTCTACTCAAATTGCTGTCATAGTGAAAGCTAGTGTCAGAGGGATTTGCTCATTTCTTCTCCTGGTACCTGAAAACTAGAGCAAAAATCCTCCAAAACACACCAAAAAAAAAAAAAAAAAAAAAAAAAAAAAAAAAAGGGAAAAAAAAAACAAAACTAAAATAACAACACAGGAGGTGAAGTGCCTCTTTCCCCTTG
>WBNH01010236.1:476547-551772 GCA_013401255.1 Urocolius indicus
AAAAAAAAAAAAAAAAAACAAAAAAGGGAAATAAAAATCTAACTCTACATTAGCAACCTAGGAGCTGAAGCTCCTCTTCCCTCTAGAATTTAGTTACTTGCAATGAGAACTAGTCATCTGAAGGAGAAAGAACTGCTTGAAAAAGAGAAAGAGGCAGAAGGTTTCTCACCAGCTTACCTTTATCTTTCTGCAAGGTGCCAGAGTAGCACAGACTAGTGTGAAAAGAACCACTTTGACTTCAGGAGACTGGAGAGGCTCTTTTCTGGTGCACAGTCCTCAAAGGTAGACAGGCAGAAAAGCTTTTGTGCTGCAGTTTGCAGACCACAGTCTTCTCCAAATATAATTCTTTGGTTTGTTATTGTCTTCTCCCAATAGCAACAGGTCACTGGGGATTACTGCTGGGTCTCAAAGAGCTACACCAGATGTGCTCATTTTCTTCACTGCAGTGCTGTTTTTATCTGGGATTTTACTCTCCCAGAGTTTTCCTCCTTCTCACAGGGGACTATCTTTGTTGTTTCTGAATGGGAATAGTCTTCCCTCAGCATTGCTCACTTTTAGTTTGAGGAGTTCCAGTGCTGAATTCCTGCCTATGCAGTACTCAAATGAAGCAAACATCTCCATTTGGAGTTTCAGATATTCCTAAAGTTTTTCCTCCCATTTCTCCAGTCTATTCTGTCAATTGCTCATCACTTCTGCAATTTTTTCTAGTTTATTTGGGTTTTTACTGTCTGAGGGGCAATTGTTACAGTCGTTTCGTTGTTATTGCAATATTTTAAGTCCAAACCATACACATAGGCCATTTGCAGGCATGCATGATGGCACCTTAGATAAATGCAGGCATGTAACTTCAGGAACATAATGAACAACTGAAAGCATTCACTATATAGTTAGTGGATCCTGGCTGGAAGAAAACAGGAAACCAAGGAAAGTTAAACATCATCAGGAGGCCTGAATATGGCTCTTGGTATGCATCTTCACCCACATAAACTGATACTGGTATACAGCAAGGCTGTCACCAAGGCTGAAAAATCAGTAGGCATAAGACTTAGTCTCATGTTATTGATGTGCTACACTGCAGCTTCTTCCCTGCTTTGGAGACTTAGCATATTGGAACTTAGCATCCTACCACAGCTAGGCACCCTGCCCAATCACGGCAGGTTAATTGTTTCCTAAATGAGCAAATCCAGGCCAGAAAAGCCTAGACTCTTTCATAAGTGAGCAATGGCTTTTCTACAGTATCTGCCTTTTTATAGCAAACAACATAGCCTGCTTTCAAGCCAAGCCTTAGGAATCACTTGTTGAGGCTGTCTGAGGCCACAGAAGGCATCCGGCTGTTCTCTTCCCTCTAGACTTTTTACCCCACTTCTGTCACTTTGACACTTTCCTGGCACATTTTGAAGGAGAATACATTTCTGACCCAAAGCTATGTGGACTTTAAATGCTTCTTTTAAAGCACAAATAGTCAAACTGCTGGAACCAAAGAGTTCCCACCAATAGCATACAACGAAGACAGAAGCTAAGATCTAACAGCAATCTTTTCTTTCATTAAATGCTCCACAATAGCACCCAATCATGAAATATCAGTCAGCAAAAGTCAATTGAGAGGTTGTTGACAAGTCCCTCCACAGTCCTGTTCCCTCAGTCAGGTTCTGCGTGATGCTGGAAGGATTTCAGTTCTAATGAATTCTTTGTCAACATGAGCAAAGTTTTTATTAGGCCAGTGAAGCATGCATGGATGTAGTGTACTGCACTGTGTGTTGTAGAAGAGCAGCTTAAGGTAAGAGCTAAAAATGAAACACGTGTATGAGACCATACAACCCACATTCACCTGGTGGCCTCAGAGCCAGTATAGTTCTGAAGTGGCTCACTGTATCTCTCAGTTCTTAGGAGAGTAACTATGCAAATGCTCACTACAGAGCAAAGCTTGGCAATTCAATCCTTTCCACTCAAATCTTCCTCCAGTGCTTTTCTGCCCTCTTTACTAAAAAACATTGATTTCTGATGCTGGGCAGCTTCACCCCAGTGTTGTGACCCCCTCCAAGCCAGCCATATTTAAAGGCAGATGGCACATAGCATTCGGCATTCTTGGTCTGTGGAGTGGTTTGAGTTCTTCAGGATAAAGAACACTACACATTTTATCTCCACACATCTCATACAAGCCAACTAACCACCTTTTCTGGTTTTCCTTCTAGTTTTCTATTTCTTGCAAGACACTGCTGTTTTATGGAGAGATGAAAAATACTCATAAGTAAGTCAGGGGCAAATAATAATATTCAGCGCACCACTAGAAACCCTACGAAGCTTTTCTCTTTCCACAAGACCCATCAATATCCTGCATTAGAGATGGCCCGCTGCTACCACTTCAGAGGTGCAATCTCTCTTTTTTTTTCTCATCCTTCCTGCTGCAGAAAATTCTCCATCAGCTCCCTGTAAACACTATTTCTGTTTTACTTTGTTGTGCTGCATGGGGAAACACGCTGCTGGGTGTAGGATCTTTCTGGTATCTATTTTACGCCTCCAGGAGTTTTCCAGCAGCCAATAATAATATTCAAGATCACCACGGACTGTGATGTGACCAGTTACAGCAGAGAGCAGTTATTCATAGAAAAGTCAGCAGCACTGAAGCTTTAACACCAGCCAGCATACCCCTCTGCTTCCTATCACTTAGTGTCTGTGATAGCGTCCTGCAACACCCTGTGTAGCAAGGAGTTTTAAGGCAATGTCCTTGGTACCTCACAAAACTGTAGAGACAGGTGGCATATGCCCACAGCACAACGAAGCAGCAGCACTTTACATACACCGTATCTTCAAGCTGCCACAGCATATTTAGTTTTCATAAATGGCTGACCCCAGATGTCACATTCACTCTGAAATCCTTGTCCTCCTACTCAGCAGCATAGCACGTTAGGGCATGGCACAGTAGGTGCGTGTAAGACCCTGTAACACACACCTTCCCAATTCCTAGCTCTTTGCTAAATGGCTCTTCTCATCCTTCCCTGGGACCTGCTATAATTTCTGTCCAAAAACTACGGTACTAAGAAAGAAAACACGTTAGGTAGGTACCTTCCCCAGGCATGATATAAACTAAGCTAGCTGGTACAGCTTTCATTCTCTTTTGATGGAAAGGTGGAAAATCCACTGAAAAGCTAGAAAAAACCCACAGTAACCAACTGAGAGGTGTTCGTGCCAGGGTTCATACACTGCCTCGCTGGGTGTCTGCTGCGAGGCAACGCTGGCTGCCCCTCACGGGCAAACGGCCGCCCTCAGCAACAACAACAGGGTCAAGACCCTCTGGGCACTGCAGTTTGTAACTCTGGCACTTGCCATCAGTCACGTAAGAAATTTGGATTCAAAGTGGAACGTGGGATTATTTTGCTTCTGGAATATTTCACAAACGATGTAAGGAGCAGAGTCTCCCAGGAGAGCTGAGGGAAGGGCCGTGCCTGGCCGCATGTCACCCCTACACACCGGAGCGTTCCGCGACGAGCACGCTGGGGAACGCAAGGCAACCAACAGGTGAAGCAACAGGTCAGGCCTAGGACCTGTCCCACTACAGTAAGTACAACAACACTCATTAAGAAGGTCAACACTAGAGTTTGATGCCAAGACGAACTTTCACAAAGGCACTCCAATTCCTCACTCCCCTTTCACGGAATCATTTAGTTTGGAAAAGACTTTTAAGCCCATAGAGTCTAGCTGTTACCTCAGCACTGCCACAGCCACCACTAAACCACGTCTCCAAGTGCCATATCTAAACGGCTTCTAAATACCTCCAGGGACAGTGATTCAACCACTTCCCTGGGCAGCCTGTGGCTGTTGAGAAACGACATTTCTCAACAAGTGGGGCTATTAGTTGGCTACT
The DNA here is from genome assembly GCA_013401255.1 of Urocolius indicus. NCBI lineage: Eukaryota > Metazoa > Chordata > Aves > Coliiformes > Coliidae > Urocolius > Urocolius indicus. The sequence goes on from WBNH01010236.1 coordinate 480,410, forward strand.
AACTTTAGCCTGATCATCCCTGTGTTCAAGGTGCTCCCTTAGCAGCATTGCAGAGTGGGATGCTGGCTCCCATCAATATCCACTATTAGAACACAGTTCGAACTACTCAGAGGCTGTGGCCAGAAAAGCAGGACTGATGTGCTCTGATACAGTAGGTAAATGAGCGAGGTCAGCATCAGAAAGCAGCAACACAGTAAGTCTCACCTTGGATGAGTTCCAGTGTTCAGGAAAGATTTTAACCAAACTGGTATTATATCATGTGCCTCTGTATCATCTATGTTCTCTTCTGTGCTTGGTTGGTTGATTTCTTTCTTGGGATTTTCTCTTTTCAGGTGTTATATATAAAACCTGGCAGCCCATGTTTATTTTTAAGTAAGGACGAGGGAATCCAGGGTAAGTAATTTTTGAATTGATTGCTGATACTGGCAGGGTTTTATGAAGAAAAGCAGAGTTGTGTGAGACTCCATCCCACTCCTGGGCAGGATACAAGAGGAAAGAGGCAAAATTGCACATGTGCATGAAAAATAGCAGATGAAACCAAGGGTCTGTGGAAAATCTATAGCAACAATGAAGAACACAACTCAGCCCATGTCATCACCATATGAGCTTATTGTCTCAGAGAGGGGTCCACCATGGCATTTGGCAAAGGTGATTCATACTGATCAGAGTTAGATCAATCCGCTGCTATGAAAAAGGAGAATCATCTGGCATCCAAGCTGTCAAGATTTGATTCCCCTGCATTTCTTGGTCCCAAGCAGCAGAATACCGGCTGCCTTCTCGATTTCTAATACCAGTTGTTTTTCCCTTGGCAAGGGCAGGCAATATTGTTTGTCCTGACCCTACTAAGTTGGAAGGTGAATTATCAGAGTACGTCTTAATTCTCTTCAGATCCTGTTGCTGGGCTGGGAAGGAATCATCTCTATCATTGTAATTATACTACATCAAAGAGGCTGTCTGGTCTGAATGTAAGTCACTGCAAGGCTATCACCAGGCAAAAATACAGAGGCAAAAATCAAGCATTTCTATTGCTTGTGACTGATGTCAGCTCTGCCTTTGGTAGAAACCTGCCTTCCCATTGCTCTGTAGGACAGTATCACCACTGTAGGCTTGGCCTCCAAGTCAACAGCCAGGCAAGGACAGAGCACAGCATGGGATATCCATCTGTGGGAAGCCAAAAGCTCTCTAAAGCTCTCAGTCTGTTTCATCAATGAGTAGCAAGACACAAAGTCCCTCCCTCCCATCCCCAGCATGGCAGAGCAATGTGCTTTGCGATCTATTTGACAACTCACAAGGACATTACCTATCGAAGCACTAGTGGCTTTGATGCCTTAACTGTTCAGGCAGGACATGCTAAATATCATCTTGCAGAAACTTCTGATGTCTACAGGGAGCAAGACCCCTTCTTGACCTTTTCTCTTGCTATTGTACTGGTTTTGTTCTGTGCTTCTCAGAGCTGCTCTTCCATTCCAGATGCACAAAAGAGGTCAAACTAGCAGAGGTGGCTTGTGCCAAAGGCTTTGGCTTCTACCAAGAGACATTTTAAAAGGAAGATATTTGTGCTTGTGACATAGAACAGAGAGGGACAATATGTCTTTCACTCCAATTGATTTACCCACCAACCTTCTACGTAAACAAGGATAAAAGCAGCATTTCAGTCTGGATTACAGCAGATGGGCTCTGCGTGCAGCACAAGAGAAATAGCTTTAAAAAAGATTGAACCAGTCCCAAGATCTGGGAGAGGGTGGGGGAATCAGGAGGCTCTTTTATATTGTACAGCTTGAAGACAGCACTTACCTAAAACATATCTTAGTTAAGATACTTACCAAAGACCTGAAGGACAAGAGACATGCCAAGCAAGGAGAAACTTAGAAAATTAGTCAGTTGAACAAATCCTTTTAGGAATGAATTTTCTCTTCTCTCTCCCTGCTCTTTCCAGAAAGCTAGGGTGGGATTACTGGTTCCAGGTAGGAAGATTGAAGGTATGCTGCACATCTGTATCTTTTAAAAGCAGTATGACATTAATGCTGTTAAGCCAAGGCCACTCCTGTTGACCAGAGGGCACACATAACTCTGAAGCATTTCTCCTCTCGTGGTCACTGACCTTTAACATATCAGTCCAGAGAGGCTGAGCTATTAATTTACAAATCAGATGTTGGTGAATGAATACCAACACCCCCAAATGTCCTCACCATGGCGAATACAACCTCTGATCTCCTCCCTGAGAATACAAAAAATTCCACAAACCCTAAAAGTTCAACTTCATCTAAGTGTCAGGTAGCTGCAAGAAAAGAATTCTTCCAGATGGAGTTTATTGATCTTCCAAAAATGGAGCCTTCAGTTTAAATTAAAACCAAAAAGACTTCTTAAAAAAAAAAACACATACCACCAAAGAAAAAAACAAAACCAACAACCTTCAAGACAAAGAAATTCAATAAAACAAGGATAAAGTCTAAAGGCAAATAGAGAAGATTAAACTGAGGCTTCACCATCAAGTTGGATTGCAAGAGAAAACAAATTGAAAAGCAAGCTAATTACAATCTCCTAATTTTGTCTCCTGTGTACTTAAATGTTATTGCATACTCATCTGTAACAAAATATACATAAAGGAAGGCCTAAGTCAACATCAAACAACTGACTATAGCTGGGTGCATTCTCTGTTTATGCAGCTGAGAAAAAAAAATACAATGAAGAAATGTTATTTGGACATGTCAATTCTGTCTTTTTCTGGAACATCCTTGCTATGCAAATATTAAGAAGGACCCAGCTAGATAATGAAGTTTAGACTGTTCCCTCTCTTCTTCATCCATAGTGAAGGACACTAAAATGTGGACCTGAACACCCCTAAATGATTCCAGCTGCTGTGTCTTACTGAACTGCCAAGGCTTTCTTAAGGAACATGGGTCACTCAGACAGAATCAATTCCAATTATGCCAGCTAGGCATTCAGCTCTAAGGATGTCACCAAGTCTTTGTTTGGACATGGTCAATGCAAAGATGTGCCGAGTTAGTTTGTTTTTCAGACTAACGGTTTCAGACAACTTATCTGTTTTTTCCTACATTTTCCTACTTACAAGGCAGTCTTTTGGATGGCTCACTTCTCATTATCAAGGAACACAAGTGAAAAGTTGTTATTTAGACCCTTTAACTTGTACTTCTAAAACTCAAAAAAAAATCCACAAAAAAAGCATAGCAGAAAGAAGGCATCAGAAGTTTCTAGAAGGTGACTTCTGGTAGATCCTTCAACAGTCCTTGAGTGTCCAAATAGATCCCATAATACATTAAGGCCATCACAGAGATAGGAGTGAAGAGTATTAGCCCAAGTTACTGATCTGATAAGCTCTAAATGGACAGAGCTCCCACTATTTCACAAACAGATGTATCATGCTACACTAATCATGGAGTGTGATATTGCAGCCCTGGAGGAATGGGAAATCACCCCAAAAATAAAGTTAGCATTGGGTTTTCAAAGAGCAAGTGAAAGAAAAGAGAATGACTTGCTTTGAAATGTTTGCATTACAACCTTTGATTAGGAAGGAAATCTGTCTTTAATGCACTACTTTATCTTTGCACTAAAGTTTTATTTTCTCAATTAAACTAAACAATAAACATTTCCCCCCCAAAAAAAAAGATATTAAATCATCTACTTACTTAATATGCTCCTCTCCTTTGGAATGGTCACATATAAAACACAGTAGCAAAGGAAGAATCTTAGCCTTTAGGGCAGATATAGACAATCCTTGCTTTCTTAATGCTCATAATATTAACAACATATTACATTACAGCATTTATTACATTAAAAAGAAATAATATACTCCGATGCAAAGTATGTAGAAGACATAGCAGAAACAGAATCACAGAATGGTAGGTGTTGGAAGGGAGATCATCCAGTCCAACCTCCCTGCCAAAGCAGGTCCCACCTAGATCAGACCACTTAGGAATGCATCTAGGTGGTTTTGACAACCTCCAGAGCAGGAGCCTCCACACTCTCCCTGGGCAGCCTGGGCCAGGGCTCCCTCACCTCAACAGTGAAGTAGTTTTTCCTTATGCTTAAATGGTACTGTTTGTGTTCCAGCTTATTTCCATTACCCCTTATCCTGTCACTAGATACCACAGAAAAAAAGTTCTGCCCCAACCTCCTGCTACCTACCACTTAGATATTTGTAAATATTAATGAGATTCCCCCTCAGACTCCTCCAGACTAAACAGCCCCAGGCCCTGTAGCCTTTCCTCATCAGGAAGATGCTCCAGTCCCCTGATCATCTTGGTGGCCCTGTGGTGGAATGCAAAATTAGATGCTCCAGTTCTCTGTTAAACCTAAGACAGAATCATGTCGTGCTGGGAAATCATGAAGCACAACATGGAAAAGCCTCACTCAGGCTTCTGGATGAAATAAGAGTACGATGGTGCACAATCTGGGTGCAGTTTGCATTTTGTGCTACCCTGACTTCATCTTGGCTTCACAACTACTTGAAAAAAGAATTCCAGGCCCACTTGAGACAAACAGCACAGATAGATTGAATGGCAAACCCAAGACAAGATTTACCACACCCCCATCTTTCTTTTTCTGAAGGAATAGCATTTCTCTGAGGAAGTCAAGCCAACCGGTGAGGAATTTACATCTTGGGTACCCTCTCAAGCACCCGAGAGATGCCAACATCGTTACGCTATGCAATGGTGCCATCTCGTGGCAACAACAAAAACGATGCTGGATCGACTACATTTCCCATGGTCCTCTGCAGCCGTTGTGACTATTCAAGACAACACATTAAAACAGATACCTCCTAATTCCTCCGGGTCGTTTAAGTTTTACGGTGCATGTTCACCATTAAGGCACTCCCCAACACAAAAAGAATCCTGTGATGATTTACCATTGCAGGTCATAGCAGCAGGGAAATGCTAACCCATAAAGGTCAATGTGATTGTAACTGGAACTGGGTCTCTGATTGTTCAGGCTTCTAAGAGTAATTTGAAAAATTGACAATCTCTCTGCAAGGGCAAGAAGAAGGAATCTAGGTCAAGAAAAGCTGCCTCACAGAGACAGACCCGAAAAATAGTGCTGCTCACTGTTCACGAGGGACCACACCACAGGGTTTGCATCCCTACGCTGAAGGAGTCTTGAAAGTACCAGAACCGTGGCTCAGCATTAGACAGAAAAGCAAAATCCATCACAGGAGACTAAAAACAAAATTAATTCAGACTAAGAAAAAATTGAGTGCACTTGTGAACACGAAACTTTAGACCAACTTGCCAGCCAATGTGGCAGATTTCCCACTGCCCAACATCTGAGAAATCAAAACTGTCAAATCAAACCAATCTTTCAAAAAAAACCAACCAAAAAAAAGAGAGTTGTTTCAACTCAAACCAATGATTTTTTTTTATACAGCAACCAAGCATGAAATTGTCTGGCTTACATTATATGAAACATCACGACAGATTAACGCAATGAAACTTCTAGACTTCAAATCCATATGTTTACTTGTCTTGAGAGCGCTTCAAACACTTTATTTAGTTGGCACACACCCACCTCCAATACTTCTAACACTAATGTTGACGTCTCACATCTTTCTTGTAGGCCAGACTATAAGCACCCACGCTTAAAAGAATAGGTACAAATTGCCTTTCAGCAGCTCTGCCATCTCTCTCATGCACACACACTTACCTCTGTGTCTCTCAAGCAGAAATACCTTTCTGTGAAGGCATAACCACCAGAATGTAGATTCAGAAAGAGATTGAATCCAAGGTTTTGAAAACTTAACTCCAAAAATTGGAATGCTCTTTCAAGCCTTTGCCAGCTTTTCCAGCACTCTGAAACCATCGTACCCTTGAGTAAATGCAGATTTCTTTGAAATAAAAGAACTTTCACTGTGAGAAAAAGATGTTTGTACTGTTGGTTTGGTTTTTTCTTATATGTTCCATTAAGAGTGAAGATATTGAGTCTGTTTATGTTTCAGACCCTCTCAGGATTTTTGTGATCTCACTAAGAAGTGCTTGAGACTGCCAAGAACAAGTTGCAGGTCCAAGCTTCTAAATTAATCAGATACTTTAAAGCACTAATACAACCAAAAAAAAAAGAAACAGAAAAAAAAATCAATATTCAGATTAATTATTCTGTAAGTCAGCATTTCTGAAATGATATGGAGCAAGGTTGTGTTCCTCCTGCAAGCTGTAGCACAGGAGTTTAGTACTGTTAAGTATGACCTCAGAACCCTGGCTCTGATTCTTTACTGGGCAATGGACAATGTCTGTAACCCTTTTACTCTACTGTTTCTGCTTGGTGTGTTTCATTTGCCAGGCAGGGCAGATGAGCTGAATGCAGAACATGTCTAATTGTCACAAGTCTTGAGTAGAAGGATGATGTGATCACTTTCTGTGATTAGAAAGGACCAAGCCATCTGCCAGCAGCATCTCGTCAAAAGTACCTTTGCTTACTTTTAAAACACACACAGTTGCCATCGTGAGTGTTTTTGGTGAAGAAGAGTTACTTAGAAAACTAAAAGCTAAACATAATCAAGGAATACAATTGTACACACAGGAAAGAAGTAACCTTTCTGTGAGAATAGCCAATAAAGTGGCTGTTAATGTAGCCAGATGATTACTGGATAACAGAGAGGTGACACAGAAGTTCTGTTTGGGGATACTGAAGAATTGCTGTTTTTTCCTCTGACTTAAAGTGTCCACAGATATAGAATGAATTTAATCAAATTAAGTGTCAGCCCATTCCATACACAGTACCTTATTCCTCTTTTTTATTCTAGTACAAATTCACACAGAGTTTTTCAGGGCCTTCTTAGATAAAATTTTTTGAGACTTAAATAAGAGTCCCTACTTGCTGGAGCAACCCCAGTTTACTCTACCCTGATAATCATAATACAAGCTGTAATGTGCACACTAGACATGAAGCTACTGCAAGTCCAGAACCAGATTTCATGAGGAGAGATGTAATCATTTTCTATCAATCTTAGGAGCAACTGGTATTGCAAGTCTTCACAAATATTGCATTTTCAAGAGAAAAATATATGCTGCTGCACAGGAGGACACACAGGAGGATCATTTTCTATCAATCTTAGGAGCAACTGGTATTGCAAGTCTTCACAAATATTGCATTTTCAAGAGAAAAATACATGCTGCTGCACAGGAGGACACACAGTTTTTATATCAGCCTGTATGGCACACCCTTTGTGACTACCAACAACCTGAAGACCAATTGATTGCAAAGTTAGTTTAAACACATTCTCTTTGAGACAGAAGAACCATAGCAACATGATTAAGGCTGGCACACAATGCAGTGTTTTAATTCTCTTGGAAAAAACTTGTAAGTTCCAATTATAGCATTTCTCTTTTTTTTTTTTCCTAAAGAGATGCCTAGAAAGGTCTGGTTCTGATGTGTCTCAGGCATATGGTTTACTGAGCAGCTCAACAGGGGAGGAGTTACTTGGATACATGAATAAATGCTATGTTAAATCACAACCTTAAACAAAAACAGGGTGACAGGGCTACGTGTGAGCAATTCTGCCATACAGGGGGAAAAATACACATCCCTGCAGTGTACCTACAATGCTTGCCTACAGAAATGTCTCCCTGGAAATGGCAGGTTAGCTTCTGGAATGAAATAGCTACCTCTCCTTGTTCCAGGGCATCTACCTAAGAAATACAGGCTGCTAAATCTATTCAGATTCATCAGGACTCTACTGCTGTTCACCCTTTGCAAAGCCTTCTCTGCCATTGGACTAAAGATCTCACCCTTAAGAGTTTCACATGCAATCATTAATATAACAGTCAAGCTTCAATAATTCCCCACTAGAAAAAATACTGTAATACAGAACCAGCTTGTGGTGAAAGAACAAATTTTCTTTACCAAGCCATTAGATGAGTAATCTAGTGAAATATGTTCTACTTCCAAGTTAATTAAAAGCAAAACACTAGAAAAGAGCCTAGAGGAAAGAAAACACGCAATATGTAATCTACACAAAGTTCTACACCCTGAACTTACACACAGCATGATCATCATGCCAGAATTTAAAGGCAGTTTAAGGTCTGTAGCTTGCTCAGTCTTCTTCTCTGTACCAAACTTTCTCTGCATTAATGGAATGTGTATGCCATCCTGTCCACCACAGGGTTTAAGTCAGATTTTCCTGCTAAAGAAGATCAAATGAAAGCAATTCAAAATCAATTGTTTGCTGTGAAAGGAAGGTTACAGCTGTCATTCTGATACCAATGTGTGTTGTGGTATTTCTCTTCCATAATGCAAGATGTGGTTTCCATAGAAATATCTTCTTACATCAGCATCTACAAGCCCTCCAACTATTCCCATTTGGACATCTCATGCAATCCAATAAAATCTTTTCAGAGCAGGGAAATAACTGTTTCAGCTATTACTTATTTACTTGGTGAGATGAAAAAGGACAATTAAGAAACAAAAGCTTTATTTAAAACAAAACAGTTTGTTTTGGGGAGATGGAGAACGTGTGTCTTGCAAAGAAATTGTATCTTACCTGAAGAAATCTCTCCAGTGTTACAAATTATGAACAGCCAATTAACATTTTTTAAGACCACACTGAGATTTTGCTGATTTTTGAAAGTGCAATTATGGTATAACAGTTTGGTAAACAGTTTGGTGGCCACGTCTTCAACTAAGCCCCCAAGGTCTGCTATTTACTGAATTCTTTGCATTGCTGAGTATTGCCTGCACCTTGTTCTAAGTCCTCTTGTTCAGTACCCTCTCAGGTTAGAATCCCTGCTGCTGCTGTGTCATCTTTTTATTCTGTGGCATCTCCTGCCACTTTCCCAACACCAGGAATGTATTCAATGCCCTGAAATTAGAAGTAAGACAGAGGGAACATCAAATTATACTCAAAAAAACATAAACAGTGACTTAATCCTAATACAAAACGCCTCAGTCAACCACAGCCTCCATAAACACGCACGGCAAGAAATTTAGCTGCATTGTTTGTATAGATCAGCTTCATTCCTGCTGCTCTGCCTGAGTTCCCAGAAGTGTCAGCATAAAGAAAACTGGGAGTACAGGAAGCTTTGATCTGGCTGGGTGGGCTCTGAAGCCATGACCACAGCACATAACGCAAGAGTGTGCACCACAGGGGCCAGTGCTGTCATAGCTCTCCCCAGGAGACCCATGTCTGAGGAAAACAAACTGATTTAATTGTGCCACAATCCAAATGTGCTGGGGAAACAACCCCTACAGCTCTTTGTTTTGCTTCCACTCATCTCTCTTTTTTCTTTATTGCTTGAAAAACCTTCATTATTGTGATTTGTTTTCTCAGATACATGTACCACTAACTAGGTTTAGCCTTTATTCAAATGTCTCAGCCTGTCTTAGGCCTCCATCCTGCAAAAACCCAAGCACAGTTAGACTTGCAGCTTGGTTGTGGGATAAAATAAAGAGTTTGGTTTACTCATTCTAAAAGTGTCACAGTCAAACCCCTGTATAGGCACATGGAAAAATCACGGTTCAGTTCAGAAAGCCGTTGTATACACAAACCTTGGAATTATCTGTGTTATCTGTGATGGTCTCCCTTATTTAAACCTTGCTACTTCATTAAAAAGGGAAAAGATCACCAATGAAAAAGAAAGTAATAAAATAGCTAATCAGTCACTGTACCTGCATCTGGTCCACATCTGATTGATTGGGTTTACTGGTTCGAGCATTCTCCATATGACAGTGTACTTCAGCCTCTGGAAAAAGAGAATGAATGGTTTTGTCCCAGAAAGAGAATTAAAGGAAAAAAAAAAAAAAAGTTAGTAAATTTCCATGGCAATTTTCATTTTAAAAACACACCCCAAAAAAAAAGCCACCTGACTGCTACCTCTCACCTTGCTATTGTTCCTTAACCAAACTGGATGAGTTCCTGTGTGACCAACTCTAGGTGGTCCTGCTCTGGCAGGAAGGTTGAACTGGATGATCTTTCAAAGTCCCTTCCAGTCCTTAAGATTCTGTGATTCTGTGAAACTGGGATGCCCAATGATACAACCATAAAAGACTAAGGTAAACAAGTATACCAGAAACAAAATGTCTGGGTCTTTTTCAGAATCATAGAATCATATCAGCTAGAAGAGACCTTTAAGACCATCAAGACCAGCCTTTGTCCCAGCCCTATCAACCTCTAGACCATTTCCCTAAGTGCAACATCCAACCGGCTCTGAAACCCCTCCAGGGACAGTGACTCCAGCACCTCCCTGGGCAGCCCCTGCCAATGCCTGACAGCCCTTTCAGTCAAGAAATTCCTCCTCAGATCCAGCCTGAACCTCCCTTGGTGCAACTTGAGGTCGTTTCCTCTTGTTCTATTGTTTGTTACTGAGGAGAACAGACCAACCCCTGTCTCACTACAGCTTCCTTTCAGGTAGTTGTAGAGAGAGAAGGTCTCCCCTGAGCCTTCTTTTTTCCAGGCTGAACAGCCTCAGACCCCTCAGCCCCTCATCATCTGAGACATGCTCCAAATCCTTTCCTAGCTTGGTAGCCTGCCTCTGGATTCTCTCCAGCACCTCAGGGTCCTTCTTGTAGAGAGAGGCCCAAAATTGGACGCAGAATTTGAGGTGTGGCCTCATCAAAGCCGAGTCCAGGGGAAGGATCACCTCCTTACTCCTGCTAACAACACTGTTCCTGATCCAGGCCAGGATGCCCTTGGCCTTCTTGACCACCTGGGCACAGCTCTGCTAAATAGATAATCCATTCATTTCTCACACTGAGAAAATGCATATCCTTTCCACCGTTTCAGAAAATGCAGATGCTCTGACCAACTCAGATAAAAGATTAAAAGCAATCATTTGAAATTTAATTTTTCCTTGGTCTGCTTATTTTTTGCACTAACTTCACATTTACAAGCTTTATACATAGTGCTAAACTGCTTCAAGACAGCTCAGCTCACTCCCTGGTCGATTTAGCAACTAGTACCAAATCGTGTTAAATGATTTCTGTTCCTCCAATCAGCCCCAGAAGAGAAATGTCACTGTGTTCCTGTTACCAAGGGTATTTGCTGTAAATAAATCTCTCCCTAAGAATCATTTCAGAACGAAGGAATGCAGCTAGGTGTGACAACATAAAGAGCTTTATTTCTATAGATACACGTATACATACAGACAGAAAGATGTGTGTATATATCTCTATCTGTGCACGCCCAAACTGAAGAATCAGTTGCAGTAAGGAGTGTGCTGCAGTTTCGTTGTACTGCCACTAGATGCAGCCACATAACCTTACAAAATTTCAAACTCTGACCTCAGGGTTATAGAAATCTCTTTTTTTGGAATATCTGTCATTGCAGAATTCTCACAACAACATTAATAGCATTCAATCCTGAGAACTGAGAGGAAATAAATATATAAGAGCAGAATTTTCACTGTTTCTGCTCAATAATTGTATTCTAAAATGTAGCACTGCAAATGTCGACAGCAATCTAAGAAATCAGAGCAGAGTAGGATTTGTCTGTTTTCATGGTTGTTGCCATAGATCCGGTTTGGAGCTGACAATGCTGAATTACATTGTGTTTTGCTCTCTACATAACAGAGCAAGTAAGAATGAAGTATTGTGTTTGTAAGTGACCCCCTAAAGATAGAATCATAGAATAGTTTGGGTTGGAAGGACCTTTAAAGGTCATCTAGTCCAACTGCAATAAGCACTGATATCTTCAATTAGATCAGGTTGCTCAAAGCCCCATCCAATCCGACCTTGAATGTTTCCAGGGATGGAGCATCTACCATCTCTCTGGGCAACCTGTTCCAGTGTTTCGCCACCCTCATTGTAAAAGCTATTTTCCTTATATCTAGTCTAAATCTACACATTTTAAGTTTAAAACCATTACTCCTTGTCCTGCTAAAAAGTTTGTCCCCATATCCTAAAGGCCTCCTTCAAGTACTGGAAGGCTGCTGTAAAGTTTCCTCTGAGCCTTTTCTTCTCTAGGCTGAACAACCCCAACTCTCTCAGCCTGTCCTCATAGTAGAGGTGCTCCAGCTCTCTGATCTTTTTTGTGGCCTCTGGATCATCTCCAGCAGGTCCATGTCTTTCCTGTACTGAGAGCTCATTCAAAACCTACCTGGATGAGTTCCTGTGTGACCTACTCTAGGTGGTCCTGCTCTGGCAGGGGAGTTGGACTGGATCATCTTTCGAGGTCCCTTCCAACCCTTAAGATTCTGTGATTCTGTGAGGGCTCCAGAGCTGGATGTAGTACTCCAGGGTCAGGTCTCATGATCACAGAACAGAGGTGCTCAACCTGCTGACCACGCTTCTTTTGATGCAGCCCAGGACATAGTTGGCCCTCCTGGGCTGTGAGCACATATTGCTGCCTCAAGTCCAGTCTTTCATCCAACGGTACCCCCAAGTCCTTCTCAGCAGGGCTGCTCTCAATCTCTTTATCCTCCAGCCCCTATTGATATTTGGGATTGCCCCAACCCAAGTGCAGAACCTTGCACTTGGCCTTGTTGAACTCCATGAGGTTAACACAGGCCCCTTCTCAACTTTGTCCACCTCCCTCTGAATGGCATCTTGTCCCTCAGGAATGTCAACTGCACCATTCAGCTTGATGTTGCCTGCAGACTTACAGATCTAAATGACTGTGTGCATATGGATCACATAAGCACACAAGTCCAGGGGTTCACAATCTTTTCCTCTCTCTTGTCTCTCTATCACAACTCTGGGAACACAAGCGTCTCTTTATGTGTACGGTAAGCACCACACTACTGTCAGATGATAAAGGATTCCTGCACTCAGAAGTTGTTTGCTTTATCTACTATTAACAGATAGCACAAAGCCCTGGAAAATTCTCTTGTTATTTCCTCACTGGTTATCAGATAGAGCTCTGCAGGAGTAATGCTGCCTTTAGGACAAAACAAAACCAGGGAAACCCTCCTGTAGTTTTAGCAGGCATTATCTGTCCTGTGCTTGCCCTTGGTATTTCCCTGGGTGCAGAATATGCACTGTACTGGGATAATACAAGCACAAGAAGCATACAAGTAGATTCCCTATGTAAAACAGATATCATAAATGTATTACATGCTGTCTTAAATACCATTTTTATAGTCAATTTTACAGAGTTCTCATCCACTGAGGATGGATGAAATAAAGCCTCTACAGTACATTCAGTGTAAAGGAAAATGATGCCCAGTGAGCTGTGCAACAGAGTACAGAATGTAATTTAAAAAGCAGATTCTTATTTATATTTTAGTGCCAAATTCACTTGCTTCCACTCTCTTCCACTATAAAGAAAGATCACATTGCAATTCACAATCCAAATAAATATATATACACCCCACTCCCCTCATTTCTGATTTGTATTTTCCCTCCTTCCTCTTTTTGTAGATATATCTCATGTACATGCAGAACTGGCCAAGGCAGTTCCCAGGTCTCATGTATATTTTTCACTGACAGTCACTCTGGTGAAATTACATTTACCCATGTTTTCTGTTGTTTCTCTTTTGTTTGTTTTTGTAGAAGACGGCAAAAAGAAGAAAAAAGAGAGTATACTCTCCTCCAGGATCTGCTCTCTGTTTGCTGATCCAATCATAGTTCCTTTCAATTGCCATTAATAAACTGAATTTAGCAAGATGGATTAAAGAGCAACATCACTTTTTGTTGGTTTAAAGCATGAGGAACATAAATATAATGGCTTCAGAGGAACCCAGCCTAGGGCTAAACTCTGACTTAACTCTCCTGTGGGTGTTGCAGACAAGATGAAACGCAATGTCTCAACTGAAGGTCCTCAAGCCAATACAAATCAGGATAGATGTGGGAAGGCATGGGAGCAATTTGCTCTGCAGCACTTCTTGCTGCACTTCCAGAAAGAGACAATGTGTGCCCTTCCTTTGGAGCCTAATGCTTATCACAGCTTGTGTGCAGAGGAGCCAGTCTGGATGCCCAAGCCAGCTGAACAGATTATGTCAACAAGATCCCCATATGAACTGTCAAAAGGTTTTCCTATTCTGTCACTATCTTTTGTGAAGTAGGCAGAAAATGCTCCCAGCAAGGATTTACCCTATAGGAGAGTATCTGAATCTTCCAAAAGCCATAATGTAAATGTTTCTGTTTCCATCCAAAAACAGTATTGGCAGCAAACTGAAGGTAATGAAACACATTATCATAGAATGATAGGGGTTGGAAGGGACCTGTAGAGAACCTGATAACCCTGATAACATTGCTCATAGAAGTTTCTTCTATGTAACAATTTCAGAGAAACACACTCTTCTCTATAATTCAGACACCGTGTGGTGCAACAGGAATTATTGGGGGTAACTCCTATCCTGCTCTAAGTGCACTGCAATGGGACTTACAGACACTTTATGCCAAGACTCTACTTTGTTCAGTAGCTCTCAGATACTCTGCAGTTCGATTTCATTATGTCATAATTTCTAAGAATTGTCCTGTTTCCTGGGAAAAGACCAGTGAACAGGACTGCACACATAATAGCTTCTTCACTTGCAAACAACAAAGAAATCACCTATCTATTATCACTACATAACCCCCGATCTTGCTTTTTTGTCTGTCTAAAACTAACATGGCCAAGTTCACACTGGTTATTTTAACTCACTTCCTGAAGGGGGTGACTCCATCTGAATTTTCAACCAGATATTCTCTCGCTGGCTCCAGTCTCCTGGTGCTTCCACCTCCCACAGTCGCTTCTGCTCCTCAGGATAAGTCTGCAAGAATTTCTGGCAAACTGAATAGGGGAAATCAAAGGGTAAAAGAATGAGTGAAAAGTGCATTGGAAGAGGAAGTGTATTCTATCCTGGCAATTCTCTCAAACCTACTTATTTTAGTTCCTTTGGAAAGGTTACTTTCTCTCTTCTCATCTTCCTTTTTTTCCTCTCAACTGGGGCTTTTGGGACAAAAGTCTATGTGGAATGCCCTACAGAGACATGAGTGAATCCAGTCTATCTGCTTCAGTCTAGATAACTTCCTTATGAGCATAGAAATACAGGACTTGAAATGACTTAGCGAGTCCCTTTCTTATGGCACTGCATCATAGAACTATCTCCAGACACCTAGCAAGTTTTTTACTAACAGTAGTGTAGGTTTTTTCACTCTCGGTACTCTAAAATAAAATGTGTTTCAGTATCTCCCAGCTTTAACTCTTAAGAATGGTACTTCAACTCCTATTTATAAACAAAATCTTTGTATTGGTTTGTTCTTGGGCCAAAACCACGTTCTGTTTTACTACTGCTACCCTATACTCCACTGC
Organism: Urocolius indicus; assembly: GCA_013401255.1. Classification (NCBI taxonomy): domain Eukaryota; kingdom Metazoa; phylum Chordata; class Aves; order Coliiformes; family Coliidae; genus Urocolius; species Urocolius indicus. Next base: position 495,588 of record WBNH01010236.1, read on the forward strand.
TGGGGTTCATTTGCTTCTTTAGATGTGGAAAATAGGAAGAATTAGCAGAATTGACAGAGGAATAACAGGGGTATCTGTGCCAGATGTACAATCATCTTTAGAAATGATATTCCCATAGATTCCCATCAGTGTTAGTACACACTGACCAGAAGGATAATTTGTCAACACTCTTCCTTTCTGAATTTAGAAGCAGCACTACTTTAGTAACCCCTGGGGTACATTCAAATATATACACTGGGATATATTTGTATACATTCAATGGCACATACTGACCAAGAGAAAGAATAGAAACAGTCCAAATTTTGTTGACACTTATCAGGAAATGGCTGTGAGGTCATGAGTCAATAGAAACATTTCCCAAAAGAGGATGGTGAAGGCTGTATCCTATACAGAGAGGAACTTTAGGGGAAAAAAGCTATTGTAAAGAAAACAGTAGTAACATGAGAACAGACATTTTCTGTACATTTTACCACCAAAACTGAAACCTCAACCTGAGCACAGAGACAATATATAACTATTTGATGATCTTTTAAAAGTGCCAAATGTCCAAAGATAGTCAATACAAAACAAGTACTGATGTGACTGAATGAATGAGCAGAGGCTAGGTACACGGCTTATTAAACCTAATTTTGCACACCATTGTGTGCCTAGCCTAGGCTTGACAATAGCTTAAGATCCTTTTCCCTCTGGTGTCAAATAAAACCGCTAAGTTACCATCTAGGGCAATGACATAGTTGTGTCTTAAGACAGAGTGAGATCAGAATGCAAGATGTCAAACAGCCAGTATGAAGTTCATGCTTCTCATTGTGTTATATAAATACTGGCCTACCTTTCTACAGGAAATTCCAGATGTCTCAAGAAAAGTGACCAGTTGCACAGTTCAGTTCAGACAAGTGCACTGCACTCTTCTAACGTTAAGAAAATCCTACCAAGACCATATTGAAATTTATACATTATATATGACCTTTACCTAATGTTTCCACATCAAACAATTTACCTTGATACATGGCAGCAGAAATAGGGCAGCTGATCCCCAAGGCATCCTCAGCCATGAAAGACTGACAGAAATCATGTAGCATTTTCATCCCTAGGCCATCTCTTCTGTACTTTCTCCGGACAAATATAGTATCCAAAACAGGTAGCAAGTAACATTGACTGGTTGTGCCATCACATAAGGTCCCTGAAAGCAGATGGAAAAAAGTAACATGGATTTGAAAACTAAATTGACACTGCTGCACTAACTAACTTCTGTGTGATTCTAGCCACAAATGCTACATTGATACCTTTCCACAGACTATGAGGAAGACCCCAACTGAAACACATTTACAGACAGTAAAACACTTCCCAGGAGGAAGATTTGTGCCATCAGACTGTGAGGACCTGCTTCATATGTGGTAGAGAGGTATTTCCAGACCCTGATTCTTCATAATCAGATCATCTAGGTACATGGGCAATGTACATAGGAAGGTTCACTGAAAAGATAGAACTGGGATATAGCCAAAGAGGTATAAATATTCTGAATGTAATCTTAGTATATTCCTTCAATTTTTGGCTAGTCTGGTAAATTACCCCACAAACACTTTTTATGAAATATACTAAACCACTCAACACAGTATGATCTAAACAATCCTAAGATCCATACTGCTTGATGCAGCTGGACAAGGGAGAAGGATTCCAGAGAAAACTTCCAGTACTGTTTAAGCTAACAATTTCATAATGACTGCAGGGAGAGAGGAGAGGTTGTCTTGGCCTCTGTCTACATTGCTGTCATGCCTTCTCAAATGCTATGATAATACTCTTAAGTATGAAACTTGACTAGCCCCATCATATTCACCTCCTTTCTGACTTACACTGATCGGAAAGTTATACTGCATATGGTAAACTCAAATGGGACTCAAAAGAAAGTTGATTAAGAGTACACATTCAGAGCCCAACATTTTTATGTTGACCCTAAACAACCTGGAGTCCTACTGAAGGAGGTACATTAGCAATTCACCATAAAATGGCCATTCAGGGCAAATGCACGATTACATCATCTTACTGTGTTGCTTAAATCTTATCAAGACCATCTTGGTTTTCTTTCTTACCATTTACTAGTGTATCACCTAGTCATCAGTGTCTTGAGACATTCAGCTTTCATCGTTTCAGTAAGACCTATTTCACAGGTGTCCAATATTTAATAGATCCCTTTTTTTTTCTGTGTCATATCCCCATAGTTATCTCAAACTAAAGCCTACTTCTGTTCCTTGAGTTGGTGTCTAGTATTTTTTGCTGACAGTCACCAGGCCTGACTTTCATTACTCATTCTTCTACCATACCAGTTCAGCAAAGCACACATGACTATATTTAATTCTAGACTCTGATTTATCAAGGCTGTAGCTCTTCATTTAGCAAAAAATCACATCACACATACTCAGTCACACAACAACAGTATGCAGGTACATAACCATCCATTCACATCCAGGTTTGGTGCACCCCTGCTTAATCAAAGTGCATGCTTAACTTCAAACACATGTTCAAGCACTTTGTTGGAAAAAGATGGTTTGTGGTGGTGTTTGTAACCTTTTTTCACCAGCCAAAATAACTGAGTATGTCCCTAGTCCTATTGTTAACTGCCAGCCCAACGGAGATGTTGGATTCCTTCAGTGTTGCACCATACATTCTAAGAAAGGGACAAACTTTTCCCCACAAAGTCAATAGCTTTAAGAATTCCTGCATGTTGCAAGCATCCTTATAAGTTTATTATTATCTCATATAATCTGTCTCCTATAAATCCTGATGAGACTGCTGCACAGCAATCCCAGGAGATGAGTGATTTATGTCTGTGTTCCTAATTTTGTGTTGAGAAGATGACAAAAACATGTAATGTCTAAAGGCACCATAAATAAAGGAACCATGAAGCCATTCTTCACCTTGTCCCTGGGAAACATATTAGAAGAGTCATAACCCACAGTCATTTGAAATAAAATAAATAAACAAACCAACCTTTGTAACAAAGGCCACTTTGTCTCTTGTTCTCATCCAATACCAAAGAGATTCCCGTAAGCTAATGGTGGCCCAGAGGTGACCACTAGGCCCTCACACGTTTGGTTCAGAGGTTTGTTTCATTGTTAAAACACACAAACAGACTAAGTTTTGAGGTGAGGTAGGAGACAGGGAAAATAAAGGCATTGGTAATGGAGATGGAAGTACTCATACAGTCTGCCTTTTGAAAGCCTTTGATCTATTTGGTAAGGTCATGAGTGCCAAATGACCAACTTCTGAGCCAACAAAATGGTAAACAGATATTACAAGGGCAGGAAAGCAGACAGCCATTAGCATTCCCAAAGAGCCACAAACCAGAAAAAAAACAACCCAGTCCCCACATCCAACAGACCTAAACAAAACAAGGTTGTGTATACTGACTGTTTCCCTGCTGAACAAGTTGGTTTGGCACACACACGTTTGGACAGGCCTTAAGCAGGCTGAGTGCTTGTGTAAAGGGTGGGGAATATTTCTGCTGAATAGAACCCAAGGTCAATCCATTGTGTGAGTTTGTATGTGAGAAGGGGAACAAAGGTTCTGGCTTCAATAAAATTAAATGAATTCATGTCTTGACTGGTATGTAGTCATTTAGTTTTTATTACAGCCAGAACCTTCAGTCAGAAATGCACATTGAAAATAATATTGCTAGAAAAGAGAGGGAGACAAAAGCAATTACCCAACAAGATTTCAGCTAATCATCTGTCAGGTTAACTTCAATTCCATTTATTTTTTTTTCTAAAAGAACTGTATGTAATCATTGAAAAATAAAATCCTATTATCTCTGCAGAGACTATTACCTAGGCCACCAAAGTATTGAAAACAAAACCCTGCAAAGGCTTTTATGAAGAACAATGGGAAATGGATAGCTACTTCCAAAGATCTGGGGTGGTAAAAAGCTGAGGCTGGACCAGGGTTGTTTTGCTGCCTACTTCATATCAGCTCTCAATTTTAGCAGTCAGGTGTTCCCAAAATGTAATTTGTGCAGCATCTCTAAAGAACGAATGAGATGCCAACAATGCATTTCCTCCTGGTTCAATTGCATGTTTTACAGCCTTCTCAGAGGATGGAATTTTGTGAAGAGTGGTTTTACTCACACTACAGGGAACATCATCTTTCTCCACACTTTTACTACTACAGCTTGACAAAAGGGACACAGTGAGCTACTAGGGAAGGGACAAGATTTGACAAGCTGACTCCTTTGCTTTTTGTTCTGCAGACAGCTTGGCCTGCAACCAGGCAGCTCCTACATCTTATAGAAACAGTAATCCATAACAGTAGGAAAAAAGGCTGTATATAAGAAAAAGGGGGGGTTATTCTGTTTTATTCTTAAAGGGATTAAGAGACTCCTGGCTCCTAGCATCCTCCAACTTCCTTATTGATTTATTAGCATTATGAATCTTCTACATTTTCCTGACATTCATGTGAAGGTGGTAAAAGTCCATTTTCAGTAATTACAAGTCCTCAGTAAATAAGAAACTTTTAAGGAATTATATGGTCTCACTGCACAGAAAATAGTGTCAGTAACCATGGTCATTAATCCCACAGCACTACACAAAACACATTGCTTTTCAGCTTTTCACACAGATTTAGAGAGTGATAAGGGAAAAAAAGATGAAAGAAATACTTAAAATAACTCAGATCTCAAACCCACAATATCTATATGAAGGTCTTCTGCAAAATATTTCATTTTCAGGTTGCTGTCTGCAAAGAAAGGGACAAGGAACTGTCATTTCCTGTGGTACCTTTAAGTAGCTACATTCAGTGAAGTCTAACTCTTCAGCTGTCTAATATGGAAGCCGCTGACATAGATAAAATTGGAGACATTTATCTTGGCACGTGACAAAGTGTCTTATCAGCCTCATTAGTGGCTTAGTATGTCTCATCAATCTTTAGTATACCCAGTGGTAAATGCTGCATGCCTGTCATTGAACAGGAATAGGCACATACCACAGAGGCTAGGTTGATGATCTGTGTAGTCATGAATAAATTTTGTTTTAATAAAGGTGTCTAATGCTCAGGAAAAGTGATAGCCTTGAAGAATGAGTCTTCTGTTTATCTACACAACAGGTGCAGGATGACCAGCATCAGTAGTTGCCAAATCATCTCAAAACCTTGACTTGCAGTTACTGCATCTCTGAGCAAGACAGGTGCTCAAGACCATCTGTCCCTCTTTAGCTAGACTATCAAAAGAGATCCAGTTAAGGAGGTTCATAAGATGGATGGGTGTGTGGAACTGGACCAAAATTACCAAGTTCACTTTGTACAGGCCACCTAGGAGTTGGCAAATGGAAATGACTCTACAATATTGCCAAGATAATTCATTGGAATCACCAAAGTCCGTTGGAAATCTAGTTTGCATAACGGTACACTAAATCTGCAGCAAAGATAGAACAGACTCTCTCCTCCTCGGTCACCATTTTTATGATTCACTCAGTTGACTTGTGTCTGAAGTTGCCACGCTCCACAGATCTGTTCTGCCTTATTTGACCCTACTTGAAAAGCATGTATTTTGTGGAACTGTAGATAACAGAAAATTCACAGATGAGAAATACAGTTGAACACAATATCAGCATGAGTGTCTCAATTACCTTGTGAAAAAAATTAAAACTCTAAAGAACAGTCAGATAATTGCAGAGCATGGAAATAAAAGGAATCAGAATCACATGGGGGGCTCAGAGGAAAATAATTTTGTCCTAGGATGAGAAGCTGTAGCAGAGGTCCAGCATAATCCAAAGTCCCATAACTTAAAGCTGCCCCTACTAAATATGCTGACCAGGACACTAAAGGAGAAAAAAATTCTTACTGTATGATTAAAACAAAAAGTAAAAAAGAAATGTCTGAAACAATCATGTGAAATACAGCTTCTAAGAGAAGATATTTATCTTTGTTTCAGGCCTAAAAAAAAACCATGGCTCTTCTAGAAAGTAGACTGGTATGAAACTGAAATCACAGAACTTCACAAAGAGGAATAATTTTCTCTTTGCATGGAGCAAAAACAGAGAAAAAAAAAAAAAACAACCAAACAAATCAGTTTCAAGCTTCCCGAAAAGGCTTTGGCAAAAGACTGAAGTAATTTGTGACACAGGCCAAAAACTAACAAATATAGCTGCCCAGAAAGAAAAACCACTGGCAACAAAAGACAGATGCTGACAAAGCTGGACTTGAAGAATTTGTATTTTACGTGGACCTGGTTTAAAACCAAACTGTGACTTTCAACTTACTCAGAAACTTGGCTAATACTCCACCCATAACAGACTACTGTGCACATTTATTTTACTGAAGCATGAATCATTACAGCCCATACGAGTGTTTCTTTCCAAAAGCTATGCTCAGAAATATTTATGGACTAAAAAGTAAATGTACACTGGCAATTGAAGCATTTGCCAATTACAAACCAGTTCATCGGCATATTCACTAGTGTATACGAGATTCCTACATCATAGGCTGAGACTTGATTTACTGATAATACAGTATCACTGTAGCAGCACAGCACTGTACAAGTTACACCTCAGTGTGAAGAAGGATTTTTCCCAACCCAAGGCAGCAGAAGAACAGAACATCTCTTACTGTTGCTGGCCTCTGAGACGCTGTCAGAGAAGGCACCTTCAGACTGTCCTGTGTAAATCAAAGCGGTCTGTCTTTACAGCTCTCAAGATATTTCATCTTCTCTTTTAGACAGATGGCTACTGATGGCCAATTTAAACAATACATTTACTTGCACAGATATCAATCTCTCTACATTTAAGACTGTTGGCATTGAGATAACACCCATGAATCTTAAGCACAGACTGGTAACCAGCTCCTACATGGGGTACATATTCAACTGCATATCTGGAGTTATTCTAATGAAGCCTTTTCCACTCCAGACTGGTTAACAGCAATCTACTTGCATTAACACAAACTCTCTATTTAATGAAAGACCTTCACTAAAGCTTATACTGGTGCAAGTAGCCCCGAAGGATCACATACATTTTTGTTTCTTTTCTATGCTAGTTAATCAACTAGCAATACAATCAATTAATCAACATCCTTTAAAATGAGAGTATCACAACTGGACAAAGCATTCCAGGACTGATCTAGCACATAAACCTTCCTTTACACAACCCAGCCACTGCTCTTTACATATCCAAGGATATTGCCACTTCTGATACACTGGTTTTCCACTATGAACTGTACTCCTAATTTCAGACATCGTTCTTTCCAGGATGCAGTCCTGCATTCTGTGGGCAGGCCCTGTATTCTTTGTTCCTAGATGTACGACCTTCTGCTTGGCTGAATTAAAGCATATTTTATTGGAATAAGTCAGTACCTCAGATCACTCAGTGTAACTGAGAATAGACTTTGGAGCCATCATGTTTAAATGAAAGTAATATGGACGGCTTCCAAATTCTGGGAAGGTTTGTTCCCCAGATTCATTCTGAGAGAGATTTGATATAAAAATGTAAATGAGAGCCAGGATTATTTATACTGAAAGATAAACAAAAGGATTACGTTTCTAGCTATTAGGAACCAATGGAAATGTGTCTCCAAAATGACCTTACCTTTCATTTTGACTGAGTAAAAAGCAACAGCCTCGCCATTTCTCCAGAGTATCTTGGCACACTCAGTGGCACAGTGAGGTAGGAAGAATGCATCATTAGCTGAACTCCCTTCCAGCATTCCAAAAATAATGTAATTCAGAACAAAGAGGACAATCCTTTCTCCAAATGTCTGGACCTTAGAGAACAAACAAAAACAGATCAAAATAAAAATGAAGTATTTCATAAAAGGCTTCAAAATTAAAAGGAGTTGGGAAGGAGGAGGTCAAGAAGCATGTACACTTAATTTGGGGAAAATACCTCGTGACTTGGTTCAAATGGAATAAAAAATCTAGTTGTTTTTTTTTTCCCCAGTGATCCATCCTCTATCCAGAGGACATGGAATAATTTAGTAATAATTTATAAAGTTTGACATATCTCCTGTTGTCGCAGAGAGGAATTCTAAAGCAGCAGCAGAAGTTGTATCTTGATTGTGGTCATAGCAAACTAGTCACAGATTTGGAAACAAGATCAAGGCAATCTAATTCTACCCAAAAGAGAAATAATGACAGGATTCACTGTCATATCCTGGTCATCTCTACTCTGTTACCTGGCTTGCCACAGCAGCAAAGAGCGTCAGTGGGCCAGGACCTTACTGAGGTAGACATCATACAAATCAGAGAATAAGTACAGTCTGTCCTAAACATCTTAAAATCTAGGTGTAACATGAACAAATAGTTTTTAGGCTATTCCTCTTCTCACTAGACAACCAACAGCACAGGGAGATGGAGAGATATAAAGGAACAAGGTTATGTTGGTCATCAACATAAAAGTGATGCCAACAAGCTGTACATGAATGCTGAAGAAGAACATGAGAGTTTCCACAAATAATAACAACTTGCTGCTTAACAATGAGGTAGAAGGGGCAAGTTTCCTACTTTCAGATATTTTTTCATTCTCTATCGATAAGCAGATGCTTGAAAGCCTGAAGGCCCGTGTTTCTATCTTGCAAGGATTTGTATTCCAAAATCCATCCAGTTCAGTTACAAAAAAAGCCTATTTAGTTCAGTGAAAAATTATACTCTATGTTTGGCAAATACTAGGGGAAGATGATAAAAAACCAAAGGATTATTAAGGGCCAAAGCTGGACACAGAGGGTTGGGTAGGAAACAAAACTGACTTCATAGCCTCATGGAAACCCAAAGTTCAAGTGCAGTAGATATCTGACTTCTTAGTTGAAAATAGGCTACAGGCTACCCAAATCTCAAATTATGAGAACGTAGTTAATCCTACTAAGGTAATTTATTTGCAAAAAATAAACCAAATCTAGAAATCATTAAATAGCAACTATTTCATAAAAAGAATATAAACATTATCCAAGGCAAAAAAAATATCATAACTAGCCAAGTAAGACATTGTTCCAAAGGTTAGTAACACCTCCCATCAGTCAGTCAAGCAACACTAATGTGAAGAGCTATTGGTAATGCAGTAACTCAGTTTATCTCAATATTCCTTTAGTTGGCAGTGAAGGTAAACTAGAAACAAAATAAAATAAATCCCACAGATTAATCATATACTGCATTGTTTAGAGGGTTAATGTACATGTCATTGTGCAATGGGAGACCGGGGAAGCACTTGGTGAGCCATATGGCCCTTATCTCACAGATTATAAGGCATGAGCTATAGAAGACCAGAGAAAATTACATATGACTGTTCTAGCTGGGAAGTTCCAGGATAAAGGCAATTGTTTAAAATAGCATCCTTACAGAAATTAGTCCATTTCTAGAAGGATCAGCTGTCTTCAGTACATCTTCAACAGGCCACCAACACTGATTCAGATAAACTGCCAAAACTACAAAAGGAGAAAGACAGGAGAACACATTACCTGCAAATAAATACAGAGTTGGTTCTGAATCTTTCCATAAGCAGCCTCAGATCTACCTTTCCCTCCAGCTGACTCCAGCTTGGTCTGCTGGGAGACAGCAGAAAAACTATTGTATTTCAATTTCCCCTCTGTGTTCCTCGATATCTAATTTTCAGAACCGCACGAGGCACCAAGTGAAGGTAATTTTTCTCAGGAATTGATGTGACTTTGGAGTGACAATCTGTATGCCACATGAATAAAAACACTTCCTGCATAGTATCTGGTTAGGAGCACAGTAAGCTTGAGTGGTATTTGAGACAGAGAGAGACACATAGCTAAAAGTGACACCTGTGAAGTTTCTTTCATGCTTTCCCCTGTCCACATGCATACAGTTCAAACACAAAAGTTTCCCTAGCCACTTTATCAAATAGCTTTCCAGCTGCCTATGTGACTGAATTTCTATATATCTGTACCTTTAGAGTACAGATTCCTAAATTTCTGCATGGACAGATATCCACAGAAGATATCCACAGAAGTTCAAAAGCATACAGAGGTTTCAGTCAACAAAGCACATAGAAATAACACACACTTTGCCCTGAAGCAAAAGTATGGGACCAGCCTACATGTAAGTCAGGTCCTTGTGTAGCTGCTATGGAAAACTTGCACCCCACTTCTTCCCATACTTTCTAAGATTGTCACATATGCAGAAACAAGTCTTTAAACCTTACTCCTACAGGTTCATCTACAGGACTCATTGCCTGCCATTAAATTTATAAGGGAAAGAGTGATGCAGCAACAGTGGAACTGAAATTGCTCCCAAATCCTGTTCAGAAAGTTTTGGCACTAGGTCATTTCAAAGGATATAGAACAGATTTGAAGAATTTAGAATGTGTTTTAGAATAAACACCGAAATTTGATCACTTATCATCACCAACACATCATGTAGCAATTCATCAAAAAGAACTTTAATTCTCTGTAAAGTGGTGACATTCACCTAAAGACGGTACATGCTCACCATTTCAGGAATTTCTCAAGAATACCAATATCTTTTCAAACAGGGCACCTAGCATCCCAATTTTTAGACAAAAAGATCAAATACGGTATTGAAAGTATGTTGTGAAGAACAGCATGGAGCTAGCACCTCTGGAGTCCTAAGAGAGTTGAACCATCTATGGGTTTTTTAAGCTACCCAACTAGGGACAAACATCAGTAAGGTAAAATCCATCTGTGAATTAGAGACAAATTCATACACAAGGACGTGAAATGGCTTTAACAGGATTCATCATTTACCTGTTTTAGCTTTCAGGTTATACAAATGTCGTTGATGGTCACAGGTTAATTTCCCTTTTTGCTTCAGTCTGTACCAGCTCTCATTGACTTTAAGGCTGGAGAGATTATGCTTAGCTAACTTATAGTTCAAATAAATTATTGAAGTATGTGCCAAAGAGCATTACACTTTGTGTACTGGCTTAACAACGAAGAAAGCATTGCACGCAAGGGCAGATGCCTGTTTATAGCACCAGATTCAATTCATTAAATATTATGCACTTACTTGCATGGGAGTTTCATACCCTTTCTGTGATGGATTCAATCTGTTCCCTCAGTCCCTTCACTCTGCTTTCAAATGCAAGCAGCCACTGCTCCATTACACATCCATGAAGCATGCAGCTACAAAGGGAGCTGAGTCAGACAAAGGGGACATAACAGGCCAAATGCTGACTTTAATGGGAGCTGCACAGAGGTCTGGCACATATTTCAGACACATACAAAACACATAGTAAAGGTCAGAAAAGCTTTTAAAATGTTTAGGGGGGGGAAAGGAAGATGCATAACCACCTTCTAAGGAGCTACTTTTATAGAACATTTACTGTGCTATTCAATAATTTAAATGTGTTGAAGGGAACACGAGTTGACATAGCAACTGTCACATCACATTACTTGAGCAACCTTATCTATATGGATGCCTTCCTTGAAGGAACATTTCTTCAGATTTCACACAAACATATGTACTTTGCTTTCTGTTACAGTTTCTCGAGTCAACATCTGGTCCACAGTTAAAACCATCCATGCTTCCTCGTATTCTCATTTTCATTTTATAATCAACTTTGAGGAACACTATTTCAAATGCAAACGTGTTTTGTGAGACCACATGTTCCTTCTCTCTCCTTTCCCGTCTCTGTTTTTCTTTCAAAAACGTTCCGTTACGTTCACCTGATCATAGGTGTTCGAGTTCTTGGCAACAGTAAGTTACACACATTACCTGAACCCTGTAAATCATGATGTACGTGATTGCAACGATCTTGCAACTGCAAGACTTGATGTGCTTGATCTTGCTAATGCAAGACTAGGTGAGATGGATTCAGTCCAATACATTTCAGCTCACAATTAATGGTGTGTATACACGCTCAGCTGGGTGTACAGTTGCCCTGTAAGCACTAGCTTGCTAAACCTAAGTACTTTGGTCACTTACAGTCAGACAAACATATCCAGTGTGTTGCAAGAAGCTGAGAGCCTGTGAAGCACACATTTCCATAGCACTACGGGTATTTGGAATACAGTACTCAAAAACAGTGAGTTGAATTAGGCCCTAAGCATAATGCAATTGAGATTATGAATGTCTCCTTTTCTAGGCAAACACAGATTCCTTCCCAACCCAGGTCTGGATTATATTTTTACTTTCTAGGCTATGCTGGCCAAAAGTTTCCACACTGGTGTGCAACTGTCCGAATGAAATGTGCACATCAAAACTCTACACACAGAGTAAAGCAGAAAAATTTAAGCAACATCCAGCTTGGTATTTCTTTTTACCACAGCCTTCAGATGAATTGCTGAAACACAGTCCTCAGTCACAAATTAATTAAAGGCAATGCTACATGTGAGAGATTTGAGTTTGTTTAGTAAACATAAAATGTACCAGGTCTTTACCTTAGATAAAGTCATCTTTACCTTAATTTCAGCAGCACTTGAGATTGATGACACACTTACAGAGGCTGCTTTTGCCAGATTTCCACCTTGGAAGGAGAATGGGAAATTACTCCAATGAGTAGTTCTGTGCAACTGACCCTAGGTCAGCTCTGATAACGGTGCAAGCTCAGATACCCTACATCAAACTGCAGCCTGTAACGCTGTCATACCCTGAATAGCCGTGTCCCCCTGCTCTCTGTCTTTAAAATGGAATCATAGCATTTCTCTCTCTCACCTAAAAGTCTTATCAAAATAAATATATTAAAGCTTGAGAGGCATGCAGATGCTGCGGTAATGGCAGCCATTGAAGTATCTAAGATAGATATCTTTCCTGCTACCAATTACTTTCTCTCCTACAATTCGAGTTTTACCTAGTGATTTGTTGCAAATGTCTTGTGATAAATGTTCCATGGCATCTAACAGTTATTGTAAATTATTATATACAGCATACAGAAAATGCCACAATAGGGTATGTTTATTTAGTGTTGTAAAGATGTTAATCACCCATGCTATGCTCTGTAAGCCCTTACAACACAATTTACATTCTCATAAAAATATCTGTACGGATATACTAACAGAACAGAACAGTCAGCTCATCAAAAATAAATTGAAAGTCCTCCCAACCAAAACCAAGCCCTATGGAAAAGCTACCATACCCATTTTCTCTTTGAAATATGCAGGTCGTTTCAGACCTCAAGCTAAATATCACTTCTGGACAACCCATCTGATGATCAGATACAAATCTCAGTGCTGGAATCAACTCCTCTTTAACCTACGTTCAAGAATTAGATGGCATCAAACTTCAATGCTCTTCACAACGCAAACTTGTAGCTAGGCTGATAAATTCAGTATTTTTTCCAGAGTCTAAATACAAGTTATTAGATTGACAATATTTTCTTGGAAAACAGTGGGAAAATAAGTATACTGTAGAGGATATTGTAAGTATTATATGCATCATTTCATCTATGCAATAGGTAACCATTATAAACACACATTAGGCTGAAAGAGGAAATCCCATCACATATGAATAAGAGACATACAAGATATACAGCTTTTCATTGTGATTAAGGTACTACCCAGGTGTGTGATAAATTGTCAAGGTTTTGTAAGGAGTTCATTTTAGGGGGTGAGGGATGCTGGGGAGCCAACAGGAGCAAAGATGGAGATGTTGGAGTGACACTGAAGAACTGATGCTGTCAAGGAGCTGGAGAACTACACTGAAAAGGCTCTAGTCAGGGTTTTGGCACTCACTAGTCAGCAGAATTACCAGAGGAGAGGATGTCTGTGGCTCTCAGGAGCACTATGATATGGTCCCAGAGCACTAAGTGAGCTGTAGCAAAACCGATCCATGAGGATTTTAACGCTTCTAGCTGCTTCACTATCCACACCAGGATCTGAGAAATACACAGCTGAATATCCTCTACACACTTATTAATGGCATCTTCTACTCTGTTTCTAATTGCTTCTGGCAGTAAAGTGCCTCTTACTCAGTGTATCTTGGGACAACCTTGGCTGCCTTTCCCCACTGGACCTCAGAAATGTCCCAATGACTTGCAAGAGATAAAATCAGTGGGTCATGTTTGAATTAGCAAGGCTAACACTAACAAAACTGAATTCACATAGCGAAACATCTGGTGCAGAGAACTTGATGTTCACAAATTTCAATCTGTTGCTGAAAGCTAAAAGCCCATTAGAGGTTGGGGCACATCAGTGTGTTTCCACAGTGCATCCTCTAATTTCACTTCAGCCGAAAGTAATCCAGTTCCCATACTCTGAGACTGCTCCTTGATATGAACTGAAGCACAGTATGTGGGGACAACCAGGAAATTCTCTTCTAGGAGCACTCCTGCTGTGGAATAAAACTAAAACGCAGATGCACTGGACAGCATAGAGAAAGAGATCAACTACAGCAAGATTGTTTGCCTCTCCATCTAGATGAAACTCAAGTTCACATGAAAAGTATAAGGCTCAGGGGAGGAAAATACATCCTGCAACCTTCTTTAGTGTTTTAACTTGCAGCCCATGTCCTTAAGTGATGATGACTGAGTAATAAATATTGCTTTTCTCTGAAGGAATTGGTTTTGAAACAGTGTAATCTGTTCACTGATCGGAACAAAAGGTCATATAGGTAAGCAAATCCAGATGGACTTGCCATACTAACTCAGTCTACTGCCTTAAAAGTCAATGCCAAATCTGCTGAGCTGTGGGAAAAAATATTTGGACAAAACACTTCCAATGTATAGACCCATATGTGTAGGTATGCACACACATATACACACATCCCAGCAGAAGTTAGAGAGCTAATGAAAATTTATTAAAATTCATCTAAAGCAAAAAAAAAATCACATCAGTCAAGTTGGAGATGTGTAGGAAGGCTGGCCACATGCTTATAGCATATCAAATCCAGAAACAAAGAACTTCCAGTAAAATCCTTCCAATCATACTTCTAAAAGGAAATATTAAAAGCCAGATGACGTAGGCCTTACTTTAACTAGACTTGCTGATCTCTGCGAGAATCCATCTGTGACTCCAGGCTGGTGACTCAAGCTAAACTTTTGCAAGGGGGGTCACAGTAGTCAGTCAGTCAGTCTGTTGTTTACAACAAGGTGTTTATTCTGCTAGGTTTAAGCTTTTAATGCAGATATTTATCATGTAATTTAGACTCCAATGTGGACTTGACTTGTTCCTGTGGGAAACAATTTTTTCCTTGTGTACATGCATCTCATTAACACTTGTTGCTCCTAATACTATTAGATCATGTAACAGAAGATCTGTGCTAAATGCACTGCTTTCACCTGCATTTATTTCACAATTCTTTATTTTTTATTTCTCTTGTGCAGCCAAAACCAACTTAATGCTGTTTTCACCTACATTCCTTTGAATGTGAGTCAGTAGGTATGCACAACTGCACTCAGAGAGTTGGTTTGGCCTCTGGTGTAGCCACTTTGCACTTTTATCACACCAGCACCTATCGCTTTCTCAGAAAATCATTAATGGTATACATAAATTCATGTCAGGAAAGTAATTCTATATCAATAGTTCTGGAGAGATCAGGAAGTCTTTTGATTACACTTGTAACTGGGGAAGGTCTCCTAACTTCAACTATGTGAATCACAACCTATTAGCAAACTTCCAATTGAAATCACATGTAAAAGGAGATGGAAAACTTTGCCGAGTTCAGCTCTAACCACAGATGATTTTAATCTGGTTTTTGTTCTTGTGAAGAAATTTCCTGGATACAGGGTTTGGACTCAACAATGAACACTTAGTTACCCTAACAGTGTAACCTGCTCTAGGAGTGCAAGATCATTACCTGATACACTTTAGAACTGAACATAGAGTGCTAACCTTCTCTGCCTTGCCTTTTTGTATTACTAAGAATACCAGTTATTTCATGTGTAATTTATAGATTAGCCTTTAAAAAATAATAATAATTAAAAGGTATGTTTTGAATGACACATTTGGAAGCTGAAAGTTCAAGAGGTTTCATGGGTTCTGTATTGCCCATGTGACATGATGGGTCAGCACATAGGTTCATGTCTGTGTTCTAGATATTCCAAAAGTTCTACAGCCCATTGCTTTGGGGTAACTTCAGCATTCCTCATGTAATCTACATAGGTCAAAACCTAGGCTTTTGGTATTATGCAACTTGAGCCAAATTTCCTGTTAATGACAGTGGAATTAAGTGTTCTTACTTATGTTACATTTGCATTTTATCCCATTGCATAGTCAAAGGCACTTGCCTGAGAGAGTAAGTAAGAAGAAATTAGGCTGTGTCTGAAGATAATGCAACCTTGATATGAGATAAAACTTAGATACAATTATTGATAAAATCTTAATAACCTGTTGACACTCTAAGCAATGACTCATGAAAAGGAACACCAGTAAGCACAGGCTGACTTCTACTGCTTGTAACACAACTGCAGTGCAGGAAAACACCAGCATTACTAGCAGTAAGCAAGGGAAAGCTGGTAGAGTTTAAAGCATTATCTTGGGAGATAAAATAGATTTAACTCAATTCCTGAGCACAGTCTCACTCCAAATTTAACCCTCACACAGCAGTACTGGAAATAGGAGGCAATTTAAACCAAGGACTGAAGAAGATATCACAAAAGGAAAAGAATAAGAATCAGTAAGACCTAACATATTTCCCATATGTATTTGTTCTTGTTTAATGCTTTCAGAATTCTAGCCAAACTGTAAGGCCTTAAATTTCAAATCATCTTGAATTAGAAAAATATTACCCCATTGAACAAACTCAGAAAGAATAATAGATTTACCCAAGGTGATCTTTCAGCTGCCTGCAGAGCTATGCATAGAATTTAAGAGCCCTGATTATCAGTCTTCCCTTCTAATCAGCAGCCCGCTGACACAGACCCTTGACAAGTAAACTGAATCCACTTCATATTCAAAACAAACTCCAAAGTATTTAAATGCATAAACGAGTAGACCATCTTAAAAGTAAAGAAAGTAAAACTACTCAAATTTTGAAATATTTTGACCGATTCTAACCTGTCTCTTTATCCTTTGGATCAGTTAACAGCAACATTTTGCAAGCAGGATTATTTCGGAAGAGAGGGACAAAATACACACAGGAATCTTCAAGTTTAACCTAAAAAAAAACAAACAAAGCCTGTAGCTGTTTGTACTGCAAAGCTCCTGAGAAGTATTTCATGTATTAGATATATTTATTATATGCTTTACTAACATGCATGGTATAAGTTTATCACAACAGCCTCTCAATCCTGAACTTCAAAGCACTGAAGCATAAATAATAATCTAATATTACCTGTAAATAATGTTAATTTAAAAGAAATCAAGCTACTGTATTCAGGGAAGACCTTAATGGTGACCTACAACAATGAGCCACATAACCTGGCTTTGAACATTGTTACATGCAGACAAATGGTGTTATGAGACCAGACACATCAAATAAAAACAAACACAACTTGCACTTCTTACAGCATAGTCCAGCTGAGTACTTGTGGTGTTTTGCAAACAATGAATTAAGCCTCAGGGTACAGGGAGTATCAAAGCATTAGGGCAGTGCCTGGGCAGTTTATCTGTGAGGCACAGGGAGGGTAGATAATTGGCACAAGGTGGTTTTGTTGAAGGTAAAGCTAAAATCAAAATGCAGCTCTCAAGCTTTCAGTCTTAGACTAAACTTCTAAATGATGTGACACATAAACACAAAATTACTGTGCTCAAACAGCTCTACATGCATAGAAATGACGATTTCCATATGAATATTGCAAATGCTCTCATGTAAGTTTAGGTACAGGCAAAGAGCGTGCATAATTTAGCACAGTATGTACTGTACTTTGAAAAATCTGGTCCATTGTGTATGTGTGGGTGTGCCTCTCTCTCTAATTGCACCCATTTGTCAGTTTGCTATGAAACTCAAATCAGTCATGTGATACATTTAATATTTCTTGGTGCATGGAAGGAGTAGTATGAATATGGATTATTCAAGATAACAACTTTAAGTTGAAGCCAGCATTCACTAGTTTATGAGTGACAGAATCCTGGGATCCTCTATGCAAACACTGGACTCCAGCAAAGACAAACTGAAAACTGCCTGAAATCTGTATTCATGAGCTTCCCAACATCTCAGTATGTTCTGGAGATTCAGTTGTTCTTTGCATGCCTCAACTATAACAGCATCGATGTCATTATGGCACCTGGGAGAATTACTATAATGAAAAGGCCAGTACTATTTCCAAGACTGCTATGATTGTTATTTTGTTTCATAAGGTAATGTGCACTTGCACAGGTGCTAACAACATCAGCATGAGCCAAGCTTAGCTTTCTGTGTATAAACGCTGCCAGCAGGCTTCCATCCTGACTCCAAATAATCCTTGCTATTTGTGTACTGAATGCTCGATCAAAGACCATGCCATACCAAAAAGAAGGTTTGGACTGACAGCCACTTAACACTTGCTAAATAATTATTCATGGAGGCTGGTCCTGCCACTTGAAACCTGCTTTACTTCAGATGCAGAGAGTCAAAGACATAAAAGCCTGGTAACTGCAGAACTGCAGCCATTATTCAAACATCAAAATCCTCATCCTTCAAGTTGTAGGTATATAACACAGATTGTTAGCGGAGATGTTCACTGGGAATAGGAGCTTTATTTTATTGGATTTGTTTTTAATTACAAAATGTCAACATTCTTTAAACTATCTATTAGAGTATAAGGAAAAAAACAACAGAGCAAGAACATTACCATTACTTCTGTCCTTGACTAGCTGTCTGACTGCAGATTAGATTAGACCTGAATTAAATGAATGCAAAAAGAAATGTGTTGCTATGAGACTCAAATCAGTCATGTGATATATTTAAGGTCTGATAACAAGCCACAAAATCAAGACGGTTCTTTATCAAAAGCCAGGAGTCCACCTTTTACTGATCTCACTGTGTCTAAGGTATTGCAGGAATACACTCAGCACCAGCTGGGAATTCTGACTTATGCTCTCTTCTAATGCAACTACAAATCAGCCTCTCAAAGCACAATCAGGCATGAAGGGGTGAGGACACAGAACCTATGAACTGAAGGATCTTTTCATTTTTGGGTTGGTTTATATTTAACCCCCCACGGTCCACTAGAGGGCATTGAAAGAGTATTGAAAGCTGGTTGCACTCAGGGCTCACAGATGAAGTTACCCACCTGAAACAGGGTTTTTCTAGAAACTACTGCATATTATCATCCTAGTTTGTAGGAAAGCCACCTTATTCCAAACACTTATTTCAACTAAACCCTTTAATTAGTTTAATAATACAATACCAACAAAGCACACCTCTTATGATCTAGAAAATGCCCTGAATGAAAAGTTTTGTAGGTTGTCTGGAGACTGAATTTTTAACAGGCCTGCTCAGTCATCTCCAATGGATTCTCCACAGGTGGCACAGAAATGGGCCCAAAAACATTGGCACCTACAGAATTTTACATCATCTATCAGCCACATCTGATCAGAATTCCTTTGGGAGAACCCATATTCAAAACTACTGTAATAAGTATTATATAGAATGGAAACAAAAGAAAGGCAGGTATTGAATCACAGTATCTGTTTAAAGTGCACAGTTGAGGCAGAATACAGAACACATCAATGTCTACCAAATTCACTTTGGATTCATTCCTATTAGGGGGCAGGTCAAGATGCAAAGTTCAGCTAAGTACTTCATACCCTCATCTACCCTCAGTGGATTTTAGACTTTGTAGTTTAAGCTTATCTCTCATTTGCAGCATGCAAACTATTTGAAATAACACAGAATCTGCAGATTTTAAGAGATCTTTAATCCAGCTGCAGCCGTTCACCCTTATTCACAGGCAGACTACGAGCATAACCAACTAGTCTGAAAGTATGGAAAAACATCAGTCTACTACCTCTTCTCCTCCAGGGACTGAAAAAACATCAGGAGTGGATGACGATTTCTTCAAGAGTTCTTCATAGTATGTTTCCGCATCCACTTGCAGAACCTTGGGATCTCCTGCTAATGTATCTACCAAGTAAAGGCAACCTGTAGTTAAAATCAAGCACAAGATATATTTACTTTTAAAATTAACTAAGAAACAGAAGTTTTAAAACCTCAGTTTCCCTAGGAGCTGCTTGGTGTAGCTAGCCCTTACTATTCCCATTAAAGATTTCTGTATAATCTGAGTCTAAAACACTAAGACTGGTAAAAACTCTACCTATATGTTTATCTCTTGACACACAGTTTTACAAAGACGAATCATGATAGCATCAAATCACATTTTTCTCCTTTGAATTCACCCAAACACAGTCTCAAAAATCCCTAGGTGTAAGTAAATCGCTTTTAAAGGTGGAAGAGCAAAAATACTTCTTCAAAACACAGCTTGAGTTTTAGCACTGTCCAAAACCATAAGAGGAAAAGAAATCCAAAGCTTCCTATCTGTTATATACCATTGGTTTCCAGTGTCTCTGGTTTTTGAGTAACTTCAATTGGGCACTTTCATGACAATGAAATAATGTCCAAAAATTAAAATTTGTACTTATTTATATTTCTTTTTTATTTTATATTATTTCTACAACTATTATATAATATTTACCCATCATCTTTTATTCAAAATAACTTTTAACCCATGTAACTCATTGCTTAAGGGTATTCAGACAAGGTACTTGTTAATTACATGTAAACAAAAATTCCACACATCTGATGCCTGTTACCTAAACACAAAGTCCACCTTGGTGCTCCTGATGAGCCAAGCAACCTCTTTCTGATACAACAAACCACACTGACTGGTGGCACATCACTAGCTCAAGATCAAGAACAAGAAAGAAATATGTTAGCAATGCAAACAATATTCTGTCACTCTAGTCTATCATAGAAAGGAAATAGGTTAAATTTAGGGGGCTTTCAATCAACAAACTGCACCTGCAACTCCTACAAGCCCCAAACTGAGGACAAAAATCTTCTACCACACTGCTATAAGTTGGAATCTTAGTTCTGAATCCTCCATTTTTAATCACAGTTTGCTCTCACATGGCAGCTCCTCTGACTCAAGTTTAACGTGACCTGGTAGTAAGTGCAGAGTAAATGGCTGAGACAACAAACTGTCGTACAAGAGCTGTTGCTAGAACTGTCTGTATTAAAGATTCAGAAATGACGAATCATAAAAGTACCATATTGAAAATGATATCTTTCCATGTAAAAGTAGGAACATGGTATTTGCAGTACCAGGTCAGACTGTTTACCCTGGATCCCACCATTCTTCCTCTGGAGTGATCAATATCAGATTCCTCAGCAAAAGGGTAAGAAACTACAGCTGTTAATTCACCACCATCCAGCGCTGCTTAAAATGCTTTGAAGACTATTTTTCCTGCCCTCTGCAGGCAAACAGCCTAGATCTTGACAGCAGAGATATGTAGTCAGAATGCTGAAGAGAAGCTACTCTGTACACGGTTTTCATAGTATGTTTCTATGTGACAAAATGGGAGAGAAAACAGCATTGCAACACTGGCAAGTTGAGTCACAATGTAAAATCCCAGCCAGTACTTCGCAGTGCCAGGTTTTTTTTTATTCTGCAGGGTACTGTGTAACTGTGTAACACAATCAAGCAAAGAAGCCATATAAGGGAAAGAAATTAAAGATTATTATTAAAAACCTTAGTAACTCACTGAAGTAAATTTACTAGTAAATTAATTCCTTGCAAGAGCACAGCATGTAAGACTGAGGTTTAGCTCAAAGTAAGAAAAAAAAGCGACCATGATAATAAAGACTATTCATGAGATGCTGCTTACAAGGTTATATCCTGCCATCACTGAGCCAAAGCAGCTTAATAAGCACAATCACATTTTCTCCTCAGTGAACAAAACAATTAGTACCTTCAAAGTAAAACTAGCCTTCTGATACATAACATGCTTGGATTCTAAGGTAACAACGACCATTTGAAGGATGAAATAATGATTAAATAATGAGAAAACTTCTGGCAGGACGCTGGTGACAGTGAGGTTCCTTCAGGGACATTGCAAAGCAGAAGTCTAACTTTAGGTACCTTGGAATGTTCTCAAGAAGTCAGTGGTGCCAAGGCTTTTGCAAACATCCCCTGAAAACTTGCATACACATACATGTACCACTAATGCTGTTCAACTGTTGTAGGCAGGAGAAAAATCACTAGTTTGAATTTTTTTATGTTAACTAATGTGTTTCCCAGTATTTCCCAGGACAAAGTGAAGAAATGCTCTCCTGTATATGTCTCTTTTATGCTTTTTTTATATATATATACAGAAGCAAACAAAAACCCTTGAAAGAGTCAAAGGGTAACTGTTGTTATTTGGCATTTAACTACAACAGTAATTATTCCTGGCTATCAGGATGTTATAAAAGTTCCAAAATCAAATGCAAAATAACTCATTAACTTCACTTTAGAAGAAAAGCAGCACTCTTCTCCTGTGAGTGCTCCTGCCTGAGGCCCCTGTCTTGGGATACTAAAATTGCTTTAAAAGTTCCAAGGACAGCCTTTTAACCTAATTTGAATTACAGGATTTTGTTGGAATTTGATCTTACCTAGCAGCAACAAAAGAGCATATTGTGGCAGTCAGTCTGCAAGGGACCCAGCAAGCCCTTCTTTCAAGCAGGCAATGTGCACAAAGGGTTACCATCTGGGGGAGAGAAGGAGGGATGGAAGAAGGGGGGCAGGTGGGGCAAGTCATAAAAAGGAGGCCTCTTGCCCCAGTCACAGAGGAAGGACCATAAACCGTAAGAAGAGTAAATTCAGAACCAGGGGCCTACAGGGTTAGAGGGATTCCTGACATTCGTGCTGAAGTGGCTGCCATCTTAAACAGCCAAAACTGGCAAACAAGGTCAAGATATCATCTAGGCAGATTCTACAGCAGGAGTGACAATGAGGGGTTGACTGACAGGTAACAGACTTTGTCTTTTACAGGACACCAGCATTCAGGGAAAGGAGGAGAAAGTGGATGCAATTCCACTGAGCAAAGCTTCTCTAGACACAAATAAGTGTGAAATTGGAATGGACATGTTTCCATTTCAAGCATAAAGATTTTAAAGCAATACCTATCTGTTTCTGCTTCTCCTCTCTTTTGTTTCCATAGAGCAATCTGGGTCACATTCTCAAGCGAGGATGTGAAGTGCATCTCCTCTTACTCTAGTGATCTGTCATCAATTGGCATTAAGAACCTGACTTTTAAAGTGAAAAGCTACAGCTAAAACCAGCTATAAAACAGACATCACCCACACAACACAGTCTTCTTTATGAGATCCCACCCTCCAGCACCTATTGGTAGTTCAGCCGAGAACATCACACAACTCTGCCAATAAGGCATAAACCAAGGCCCCTGTTTCAGTCCTGATCCCTAACCTCAGGGTTTTTAGAAACTCAATGCTATTTCATCTCTAATTTTCTCCAGAATAGAGAGCCTGAATTTTATGGTGGTTTCATGAAGTAGGCAAATATCCTTCTTGAGAAGTAAAAGTATGACAAAGTTCACTTGTGATCCAAAAAAAATCTAAGATGTGGGAATCCAGAGAGATCCAATTCATGTGCTTCTGTTCTGCATCAAATAGATAAATAACAAATGCATTCTCAAAATCGAAGACAATATTCTATCTTTCACTAGAAGTAATTTTTTTTTTTGTAGATTAGAGACAGATCCCCATCATTACAGATTCAGCAAGAATTTCATTCTATCATTTAAAGTAAGCAGGAAATATTTTTCCATGGGCAAATGGGTTCTCAATACAACAGAAAACACATGGTGTACACACTGGTATGTGAAATTCCACAAGTGACCCTACAGACTGCTGTAATGCCTGAAGGTAAATGACATGCTTCAACCTAATTAGATATTCTGAAGATTCCTTTTGATGATCCTTCTATATTCTCTGCAATTCAACCCTGTGCCATAATAGAAATGATTTAACTAGAAGACAGATAATCAGAGACTTATATCATGGATGTAATGCTGTGGCAGTTCAAATCACTGTTACATCCCTCAAGCTCTCTTTCACCAGACAGGTCATTTTAGCATTTAGTTTTACTATTTTGCCATTATCTAACAAGTTTGTTACATCTTGGGACAGCCAACTCTGTCTCTCTGTAAAGATGTTTTAAATACTCAAGTTTCAAATTAGTGCCAATAGACTCAAATCCTTTTTTGTTATGAACCCAGTACACAATTTATTAAACAAGAGCTATTTGCTTTCATTGTTAAGAATTTTGTTATTCCTTGCATTCATGTGTGGCTGATTAATACTCTTTCCTTAAGCCAATAAAGTTGGTAATGTAGTTTTGTCAGACTAGACACACCACTGGGTTGATGAAGATGCACTGAGGTATTGCAGGTACTCCCAGGAAAGACTTACTTGTTGAAAATCCCATTTCAGAGATTTGTAAGGGCATTTAGGATTCAGCTAGATGGTAAAGCAAAACACATCAACCTCTCCATAGATGAAGCATGAAAAAGTGTTATGTCTGAAGTGAATTAATCATTTATCCTACAACTACTTTTTCATGTTCTACAAACACAGAGGATGATACTACACGCATCCATTAAGAACTGTGTGTTTACACCAGAGCCAGCAGTCACCACCACAGGGTTTGTACCTGGACTGTGCATCTTTGTACATATGTGCAAACTTGTGCATCATTTTACATGTAAAAATATGAAAAATACTTAAATCTCCTTTCTAGTGGTGCAGAAACAAGACAGATAAAAAAAATAACTGAACATGCCCTAACTTCCAACCTCCTTTTTTTTTTTTACTGTTTAGTTTTGCCATTTCTAATGCTTGCAAGAGCAGTACTGGTTTTATTTATTGGCTTTAATTTCATGCCAATATATTTCACAATTAAAGTTTCAAAGTTTTAAGTGTTTCTGACAGAGTTGTGAGGTTTTTTTGTCCAATAAGTATTTTCCTTTTTTTTTTTCATTTTAAAGCAAAAACCTCTCTGCAATATGAGACAAACTTGTGCACAAACACAAAATGGCAGTATGCCATGTCAATATTTAGGAGTGCTCTTGTAATTAAACCAGGCAACTAAGACTAGAACTCCTAAGATGTATTCTGAACACAGGTGTGTTTTTGTGGCCTCCAACAAATCACTTCATCTTCTGTCTGGTTTCTTATCAGTTAAATGTATGTCTTATCTGTCACTTCAAAAGGGTGTGAGTTCTCCTTATCAATGCCTCTGAAGCCACAACAAAGAAAGACAAAGAAGTCATCTAACATAAATAGTTCTCTGTTCTCCTGTGGACTGTCATTGCTGAGCTATGGCAGCACAACCATGACCAAGTCTAGGATCTAAAGATAACCTTGTTTTGCCTTCTAAATTCTGCACATATAACAGAAGTGCTTTTCCATTACCCTCATTACAGGAGTGGGAACTCGCTGTTAAACAGCAGTGCTTAGCATCAACTCTTCTTTCCTTCCCATGAGTTCAAACAACTCTATATATGTGGTTATCATTAGACAATTGTATTTGTTTAACCTTTCAAAGGAAGGAAGAGGTCTTTGGCAAGTTCCTGGGAGTACACGTAGAACCTGACTCTCATATCCTGAATTTAATTGAGCAAGTATATGTCAAAATCTCAGGCTGTAGTGTAAGTGAAACTTCAGTATCATGACCAATGTGTGGTAGCAGTGGAGCTGATGGGCAAATGGCATGGAGTACTGTCTGTCCAACTTGGCAAGGCAGCTCTTAACCACATGCTGTACATCATTAATGAAAACAATGTTCTCCCCCACTGCACTGCTTTTCATCATTACTAATAGAGCAATCACTCTTGGAACATAAAGGATGAAAAACAAAATGCATTTACATTAACAGATTTCTATGTTTCCATCCAAAAATGCCATTTATGTATTACTATTCAACCATAACTGAAAAGGCAAGGAGGGCTTCAGAAGGCAAACTAAATACAAGTTTCTGTCTGTAAATAATTTTCTGCTGTGGAATCAATAAATGAAGGCAGAAGGGAAATAAATAATCCTAATCCCATTCCTGATTAAGAAACCTAACAGATTAAATAGATGAGTTTAAATGTAGCTACATGTGTCATTACTGCAAATTCTGCCACTCAAATGGAGGGCAGACTAAATGTTGGGCATCCCAGGATAGCAAGAAGCTATCATATTAGTCATCCCATTCCTGCTAACTCATATTTACTACTGATTTCAGAAAAGGGAAGGAAAAAGTTTTACATATACACTTATATTTAGCAGAATGGAGATAAGCAAAGGCAGAGAGTAGACAAACCTAACTGAAAAACGTCAAACACCTTAAATTTCCTCTCACTTCAGTGAGCTCTGAAGGCTCCTCAGAAACTCATATGATCAGGATCTATAAAACTCGTGTTATTTTTTTTCCCCAAATTTAAAATAACCTGCAATTTATGAAATGAATTGCATCTGCCTGGATGCATTCCTGTGTGACCTGATCCAGGTGGAACCTGCTTTGGCAGGTGGATTGGACTAGATGATCTTTAAAGGTCCCTTCCAACCCCCAGCATTCCATGATTCTGTGAAACAGGACAAAAAAAAAAAAAAAAAAAGGACATGTGAATTGAAGAATTGATTTAATTATTCATCCATCTCTTTTTGGAAAAATATCTAGATGAAACCACACAATTTAAAATGTTTTCAAAGCCAGACAAACAAGCACATACTGAAAGGATACTTCCTCCCCTCTAACCTACAGTACCCCAGGGCTGAAAGTTCCAGCAAACAGGTTCCAGCTACACCTAGTTTTCCTCAGATGGATCTTTAGCAGTGTTACACTTCAGTGTAAAAATAAGCCACATCCAGCTCATAGCAGGGATACACTAAAACACACCTGTGTAAATAGGCTGCCCTCATCCTGTTATACACAGAATGCACATGTGGACTGGCATGCTTTGCACAAAGTTCTAACCTCATGTAAGTGAAAGAAAGATGAGGTATTACGGTCCAGAAACAGACTTTATAAATAAACTCTGCACCACATTGTTAAACCATGGAAGTGCTACTAGCTGTAGCTATGACATATCAGGAATCCCTGCTTCTGCACATTTAACTCTCTTTTTCACAGAGATGAAATATTGAGAAGGAGGGAGTTTACAGAATAACTCAGAGAAGATGTGGTCCTGAACATTTGGGATTGCGATGAATTAAAGTTGTACAGTTCATGTTCACGTCAGGTTTTCCTCAGGGAAATTGCACTGGTTCAAGCAGGATTGCTGCTAATATCTCTGAACCTGTGAACATCAGAATCAAGTTCTTCACGTGTGCTCTTTTTCATACAACCAAGAAATAGGCAGAAGTGTTCCTGGAAAAGTCTAACTTCACCTATTGAAGGTAGTGGCAGGATCCCTTGGAGGTGTTTTAAGAGACGGTTGGATGTTGCACTTTGGGAAACGGTCCAGTGGTTGATAGGGCTGGGACAAAGGCTGGGCTCGATGATCTTAAAAGGCTCTTCCAGTCGAAATGATTCTATGATTTTCTTGCACAATTAAGAAAAAACCCCAAATTTGTCAACTTAATTACTTGTTTACCTCCTTGTTGTGGTTTTAACCCCAGCCAGCACAACTCAGCTGCTCACTCACTCCCCCCACTCCCAGTGGGATGCCAAGGAGAGTCAGGGGAATAAAAGCCAAACTTATGAGTTGAAATGAGAACAGTTTAAAAACTAAAATTAAATAAAGTCAGAGTGTTATCAACACTATTCTCACATTAAATCCAAAGCACAATCCTATACAAGCTACTAGGAAGAATATTAACTCTGTCCCAACTAGAACCAGGATACCTTCAAACAAAATAAAACGTACAAGATAACATGTTTTTCAGAATGACTGTGCCCGTATCAGGGGCTTTTTCCAGCAGTTATGTCAGTGCTACATCTCACTTCATCATACCTATATCCAAAATATCTATGCCATTGGAAGTTCATAGTCCGGGCCTGACCTCAATTAGAGTATGACTCTCAAAATCTAAGCACTGAAGAAATGGGAAGCCCTGAATGACACTGAAATATATCACTGAAGTATTTTCATTATTCAAAGAGGCTGATTTGAGAGGAAAATGACAGAAAAGGTTCTGTGAACAGCAGTAGAGCTTTTATGAATCACAAGTTCAAATGAAAATGGTGGGAATTCAGTCTTTTACAATGATGGAAGATAGACAGGGGGATTCACTGGTCAAATGTCACCCTAAAACTGAAGGGAAAGGAGGAAGACAATGACTTCCATAGTAATAAACAAGGAATAGTGAAATGGCAGGAAATGACAACTGACTCTGGCAAATGGTCCAGCATGAAGATGATTTCATCCCATGGGGGGAAGCCAGATAGACTGACAGGGTAGTTTCAGAAAAGAGCTGTATTTTAAGATCAAGGAGCATTTAAAATTACTACTGAAACATGCAGCCTCACAATGTGGCACCTGGGCTGCTATTAAAGCAGTACTTTAAATCCATTTCCCTGATATTCTCACCTTTCAAAGCAAGGAATGGGAAACCTCAGGCCATACCACAGGGCCCTTCTTTTAGTGTCATACAAAATACAGCAGTCTGTGTGGCACACTAAGAACACTTTAAAGCCCTGTTTTGCTATCAGAAAGGACAATGTTCCCCCAAACAGAGTAGCGATGAAAATATGAGACAACCGTCTAGATTTTTCAGAGACAGCAGTGTCAAATACCACAGAAGTTGAGCTGCAAATGCTTTACATCTGACAAATCTACTGCACCCACCAGCAGAGTGCATAAGTCTGCCTAAGAAAGCCCAGCAGCCTTTCTCCAAATTATTTGCAAGGAGCAATTTGTGCAGTCAGAATTTGATTTGAGGAGGAAAAAAAAAAAAGGGGAAGAAACAAAGAAATCCCTTCTCCCAGTTATTCCCACTTTGCTAAATACATTATGCGGCTGCAAATTAACACATCACCTGCACCAGCTATCACAAGCCTCTCAGCCTGCCTCAGAACTCGCTTTAATAAACAGCTGCAACTAGTGGAGGAAATATGTAAACATCCCTCTTGTTTCTCTGTGCCATTGTGTCGGCTATTATACATGTCTTTGAAGGTGCTCCAAAATCAGCATGGTTCTGCTTTTCCCTTTTTCTCCTTTTAGGAGAAGAAACAGAGAAGGAAGGATGGGCTGGCAACAGAGGGCTAACTCTGAGCTTGCTGTGCTCTTGACAGTAAGGCTGAGAGTGTTCAAATTCAGTTTACACAGGCTCTTCTGTAAGGACAAAAGAAACCATTGCTGGTGGTTAAAAATGCAAAAGGTTTTTATTGTAATGGCTTGACAATCAGCCAAAGATACGACTACAGGGAAAACACAGCAAGGCAGCTATGACCAGAATGGAAGAAACAAGGAAAAACACATGGCTTGACTTCAGAGCAGAAAATTGACTTAGGCTTTGCATAAACGACAGCATACCTCCAAGCTTGCCTGATCCACAGTCTGCCTGGAATGAGAACATGCAGTCTAAAAGCAGAGCCTATTAAAAGGCATAATGTTTCTAAATGGCATCTGTTACGTACTAATAAGCATTACTTAAAGGACACAGGCCTTAAATTGCTACCAAACGTGCACTTATCTGAAACTGCTGCAAGGCAATCATTACAAAAATGTCACATGACACCATGGGAATCTGAATAATATCAAATGTTTTTATTTAGTTTGGCTTGGGATCTTTACACAGATAAAGTATGGAGGCACTCTCTGAGATTCTGAAACTGTGCAACTTCACAGGAATGGAACACTAGCAAGAATTACATCAGCAGAGCCATTTGCCATCTGTTGTCAGTAATACTATAAAGACCACTCACCAGACAGCAGTTTCAAAGGTTACAAACACAACAGTTTTAAGCATCCACAGAGCTCTCAGTAACTGAGCAGGACACAGTTTACTTCAGACATGTGCAACCTGAGGGTCTGCCAATCATTTTGCAAAGACAACACACCAAAACTGTGAACTGACACGCAAAGTGCTTGGGAGCTTCTCAGTGTGCAACCATTATACAACGTGGAAAATACATAGCAGCCTGTTCTATGTAGGTTCTTATAACATACAGCCACAATGTCTGCACACCTCCCACTTGCAAATTTAAACCAGCTAGACTTTCTCTTGTGTTGTTTGTTTTCTCATACTTTCCCCCAAGGGAAGGAGTGTATTCACTGCAATGCTATTATGGAAAGGGACTCAGGTTTGTTTGCTGGGTTTTGGCCTGTATTTTTTCTTAGGGGGAAGTAGTTGGGATTTTGTTTCCTATTTTCTTTCCATCTAGACCATAACTACATGTCGATGTTAAAGAAAGCAAGGTCTCAGGAACATGCCTTACCCGTAGCACGGAAAGCAAAGATATTGTGACAAGCCCTTACTTCTAAGATACACACACTCCTCAGTCTAAGTAAAATTCTACTAGTTCCATACATGAGATTTTACTTATATGGAAGGACCATGGTTGTTGATCAGAATCATCTTACAGCTTTGAGTAGCTTTTCTAGATGTGGGGGCCACATTCATGATAGACAGCACCTAGATGCTACCCAAATTTTGAGGTTCTACCTTCCAGGCTGCTGATCTCCTCCCTGTAAACTGATTAACATGTGTTTGAAGGAGAGCAGGGAGATCTTCATCTTCCTAGACAAAAAGATGGAAATTCAAAGCTTCATTAATCCAACTGTTAAACTAGACATACAGGTTTCTCATTCAGTAAGTATTTCTCAGGCTCCAGTAGTATATACGTTGTAACTAAACATCCTTCCTAGCCTTGCTCTTAGATGGTTAACACACACAAATCTGACTTTCAAAGTGTTTTAAAACCAAAAAGACCCTGTGGCCAGGCTGAATTTAAAACAAGAATTTCAGGTTCTAGGTCAACAGTTGGCCTGCTTCTCCACAGTAAGTTCTGCCTAGGACCTCTAAAGGGGCTTAGAAACCTGGAAGCATAAGCTATCTTGACCCGTGAAAAACAATTAACAGGAACAGACCTCAGGAGTTAGTAGGAGCATGTCAGTTACAGCACAACATAAACTGAAAAGCGTCATTTGCACAAGGAAAGCTAATGACTGACCCCAATGTGCTCTCAGAGTGTGCTCAATACTATTACCAATTATCCAAAAAGATGGGGAGAAGAACTATTCTAAGCTTTCAATCTGTGGCAAATGAAAAAGTCAGGAAGATAATAACCTAAATGTCCAGGAGTACAATGTTTGTTTAGACATGAAAAAACAAAATCTCATTCATCTAGAGATGTTTTACTTAAGAACATCAGCAGAACTGAGTCTCTTCCAAAAACCCCCACAATAATAACATTATTACAAATGTTTGACTTTCATAAGTGGCTGATAGGAGGGAGAAAATAGAGCAATCTGACTACAGTGCATTTAGCCATGAGCAGCTAGAGGAACTAATGAACAACATCATTATTTTACTGAAGGGGATGAAGCAGGTGCTTTAGATAAATGGCAGCAACTTAAAATGCGTTTCAGAAGATAAATTCACTTTCCCTCCATTTACCTGCTAGCGTGACAAATTAAGAAAGAAAGAGAATAAAAACATAGCAGGAGGGAAAGCAGTGCAAAAGTGAACTGAGGTGATGCAACGGGCTCTTATCCAAATAAGTGTGTGAACAGAGATTCCTGGAAGTGCTCCTAGTCAAATATAAACCAGGAACATTACACACGCCAGACTCTGTTGGAAATCCATGTTGGAGCATGTGCAGAAGATCCACCTGTCCTAAAATCAGCTCCCTTAGCAAGCACTAGGAGCATTGCCATTTGGGAACCAACATAATACCTGTTCATTTCAAAGCAGTGTCATTCCGCCACAGACTGAACGGCTGATCTCTCTCTGTTGGCTTCTGCTCTTTGCCTACTGTCAGAAACACCAGTAAATTAACTTCTGCTGAAAGGATATGAGAGGTGAGTGGCTTTTTTCCAAAACAAAAACCAAAACAACAAAATCACCATTAGAGATCGCGTATTTCTTGTTCCACAGTCAGCCCTCCATCAGCACAGAAAGTTTTCACTGAATGCTTTTAAAATAAAGGGTAAGTACCCTGCAGTATAGAAAGCCTTTTACATCTCATGTCTACACCAAAATAATCCGACCAATTATTCTTCTGTGATCAAGAGGCAACGTGTTCGCTGTTCCTTTTGTCCCTGTTACACCATGCTGCTTTTGTTAAACCATGTTTTTGCTCAGTTTGCGTAAACGCTTGCTGATGCTGCCTGACATTTGGCCTTAAAAAATGTTGAAGTGTTTTTCACGCTATTCCCTCTGCTCTTTAGTAGTTCTCAAGCATTTAGCCATTCACAATCCCAGAATCGTGCACCTGTGCTGTGAGACCTGCGAACGCACAACACTGGAAGCCTGCACAACCAAAGCTGAAGGAAATCATGAGGCTGGTTCCTCTCTGCTTCAAGGACGTGTTTGGACTAACATAACACCTGGAAACGTTACCTGTACGTTTGGGGAAAAGGAAGCGGGGCGGGGGAGGGGGAAAACCCTGTAACAGCCTGCTCTAGCTGATCCTGCTTTGTGCTGTGAAGTCAGAGTGGACCTCCCTGGATGTACTGGACCGGTACTGGTCATACTGGGATCTCCCTCCCACGATGCTGTGAAAGCAAGACGCTGGGAGGATTGGCAACGTGGTGACCGCAGGTGACTGAGCGAACTCCTGCTTGGAAAGGCCGGAGTTCTGTCCGCTCACGGACGGGCTGGTCGTTTCGTGCGGTCGAGCGGGACACGCCACGGGCTGACAGTGCAGGCTGGCACCGGCGGGGCCCCGGGACAGCGCGGGCGGGCGGTGTGTCAGCCCGGCACCGAGGCGAGGGGAGAGACGGGGCGGGGAGCACAGCAGGGCGCAGGGCTGCTCTCCCTCGCCTCTTACCAGCCGCGGCTCTTCCTCCTCCTTCTCCTCCTCCTCCTCCCTCGAGCTCCATCACTTCCTCTGAGGCGGGCGCTCGCCGCGGGGGGTGGCGGTGCGGTGCGGTGCGGGCAGCCGCGGGGGGCGGGCGCTGGGGCGGCTGCCGGGGGGCCGGGGCCGTCGGAAGGGAGGGGAAGGCCGGCGCAGGCTGAGGGGCAGCCCATGGCAGCGAGGCTCGTTCCCCCAGTGCCAGCCCAAGCCCGCGGCCTCACCTACAAACAAACCTTCCCCGCACGGGTTCCACGTTCTTCATGTGAAAGGCACGTGGCAAACCACAGACACACCAGCCTCTTTAAACTCGAGTGGCAGAAGGTTTACGGGGGGAAAATAAGTAGGGGAGGGAAAAAAAAAAAAAAAAAGACATTTTTATGGCATTCTTCAGCTGTGTGAAAGAGGCTTTTGGAAAACCAGCAAGCAGCCTGCTGTTTGTTATTGCAAGCCGTAAAATTATGATACGGAGATTAAAGTGAACGTGCTGCTGTCAAAATCGAAGTAGAATCCAGGTGTTGACTCCTGGGAGTCTTCCTACCCTGAAATGTACCACCGCTTAATTATTGTTAAAATAGCAGGTACAAGTGTCAAAGTCAAAAGAGGTGAAAAGTACATGGAAATAACAGTACGTTTGCAAAGAAACAAACTTACCTTTGCACTTACACCATCAAGGAACCACTGCTGTTGACCCAGAGACCAGGCGTCAAGAACAGCATCTGCAGTGCTTCACATTACTGTTATGTATTCCAGTGCCTGTCAGCACAGTGACCAAAAGCTCCATAAGGTTATTCCTTGCTTCTAGTAAAGCACATTTGTATTTTCTCCCCTCAAAAGGACAAAGCAATCTCAAGCCCAAATGCTGGTGTTCCCAAAAAGCAAATGCCACACCACCACACTTTACAGCACACGTCAGTGGATTTCAGCACATTTTCATGATCACTTGAAGCTTTGTACCTTCCACCGCCCCTCATGTCACACTCAGAACAGAGGTTTGCCAGTGCCATGGTCCAAGGCTTGGTTTAATGCAGCACTGCCGTGTAACCTTGCCTGAGTTTTATAATGAGAAAATTGTTAAGCTGTGAGAAAGTACATGAGCTCAAGCCATGAAAGAGAAGAAGCTAAAGGCATGTAAGTGCTGTTGGTGAGATGACAGTAGTTAGCTGGTGGAAGATACTTTCCTTCTGTATCTTTTTTCTTGAAAAGGAGAAAATGAAAAGGTAACTCGGTAATGCTGAGGAACCATAGCCCATAATTCTGGCACCGACCTATGTCAGAGAAAAACTTTCCACAGCATCTTGGAAACTTCCAGGCCAGCTAAGACTCAACAGTTTTCTTATCAGGAGCGGTGAGCATATTGCTGTTTAGCCTAGTGAGCTGTTAGTCCTAGCTCTCTGTTTTGCATATTAGCTGATAAATAATTACTTATATCGTGTCTATCCTGCTTGCTGAGTCTCTTTGTGTTTGGTAAATGATCAAAAGCAACCCCTTGCATGCTCTCCTGCTCTCCTCGCTTTATGAAAGTGTTATAAGCAATTAAAATAAAATATCTGTCCATATGCAGCAGTTAGTTTTTTTCTAATACTTCAAGATGACCAGAACTGAAATTTTAACAGGCACCCAACAGCTTGGCTACATTTAAATTGTGTACTACTTCAGTTTTGTACATTATGGCTAAGCACTGGGTATACACCCATGGTATCAACTACAGAAGAACTAGTATAAACAAAACAACAGCATAAAATATATCATACTTTTTATCCTCAAAAAAAGGAAAGAGAAATGACCATTACATTTTTCCATTTACCATTTCTATAGAGTTTGTTACAGAAGAGGCATCGGTCCCACAGAAACAACACTGAGACATTTGTCACCTCTCTTTTTGTGACATTGTATCCCATCTACCTAAAGACTCACTTCGGTCTTTCCCGAGGATCATTTCTTTTTATGAGAAGGGAAAAGAAATGTAGAATGTTAGATCCTGAAATTTCTATTTAAAATCTCATTATAGTTTAATGTTAAATAGCATAACAGCTTGATTTCTTCCTCTCATTAAATGCTGAGCAGCTGAGATAAAAATTGGAATATATTAAGCACTTCCACTTAACAGCTTAAAACACTGGTCAGTGCCTGCCAATAACAAGAAATAAAAAATGTATATGTAAGTAATAATAAGAGAGATAAAAATTAAAGAGCTGTTGCTAAATGAGGGGCCATATTCCGTTCTTGTTACCGTCAGTACTAAAAAGCTATTCGAGCACTGTTCTGTCAGTTCTGCAATGTGGTCAGAAAGCATTTGCAGAGAACATATTTTGCTCTTACTCAGCAGTTCAAATAACTTTTAAATGTCAGACAACTGTTCAGAAAAAAACATGCAAGGTGATAACCAGGTCTTGCGTAGTTGAGTTGCTTCCATTTCTTCTTTACCTCAAGGTGAGTGCCATGCCAATCACATTCATATACAGCGAGAAGAAAAACAACCAGTGTTTAGTTCAGTCAGCTGTGTCTGTGACTTGCCTTCAGATATCCAGGGCTTGGTTTCCTAATTATGGATGGGGCATTAGTTTACACTGGCCTCAAATATCCAGTGACTCAAGTATCTATTGTCATGGGCACATATACAAACAAGTGCTAATATCATATATTACAGGTACAACCATGCTTTCACAGAAATTTCTAGAGCAGCTTCCACTTCAGCTGAAGAATCACAGAACTGTTATGGTTGGAAAAGACCTTTAAGATCGTCGAGTCCAACCACTAACCTCACACTGCCAAGCCCAGCACTAAGCTAAACTCTATCCCTCAGCACCTCACCTATACACCTTTTAAACATCTCTAAGGATCTGTTAGAGGAAATACAAGGTTTCATTTCCAAATAAAATTCTCAGCAGATCTTAGGTCTAACAGGAAGATTTTTGTACAGCCTTTTGTAAACTACCATATCCTTTATCTACTGCTTGCTACCAAAACGTAATGTAGCCGTGATACAGGTGTTATCCCTCCAAGTACACTACCATGCACATAAAGCTTGGGAACAGAAGCAGTCAATTAAATCTGTGCAAAAACTAATTGCAGTGCACTCTGTCAAACTCCTGGTTTATTCAAACCACTAGCAATCCACCCACATTTGCACAGGCACTTAACAACACTGAAAAGGTCTTACAATCTTTACTGCAAATCATCAAACCTCTACTTACGGAGAACTATTGGAGACAATCCTTTAACTGATGAGTCATTAAAAAGGGTCAGGGTTTTTCTTTTTCCCCTCAGATTTCTCCCAGCTTCTTCACGAAGGATTAGTGAAATAATCTTCTTTTGTCTGTAGTTTTTTTTTTTGTACTCTTTCAGCAGTTGTGAAAACTAGTACTTCAGTCCAAACGGATAACATCAGCTGTTATGGACCTAACAGACTTACATCTATGTTATGCAAGAACATCTAATAAAACACTGAGTATCTTGCAGCTTCAAGCGATACCCTTCTTGTATATCTATAAAGTAGCTATAATGTCCCTAACAAAACACACACTTTCTCAGGCAGGAAATTAAATAAAGTAACTTTAGACCTTCAATCTCACTTTATTCCTTGCATATGCTTTATTCATCAGACCACCCTGTACTTAGGATTTTGGTTTTAAAAGCACAAATCAGAAATAACTCTGAGAAGATGGGTGTGCTATTGTCCTGTCAGGATCAGAGCAAGAGTTGTGCTAACTGCTCATGCACAAAAATTGATACAAATCTTAATTGACATAGGAGGATGAAAGACTGTAGAATTTTAGATGTGATTCCACTGATGTCAATGGCAGATTTTGCCTTATTTAAAGCTGCAGAGCATTCTGTGTTTACTGCATTAGCTGTTCCTGCAGCCTCAGTGCCCAGCAAAAGTTTATTTTGCAAGTTGTATCAGTCAGGGGAAGAAACAGCTGGTGGAATCAGGGTCTTGTTACTTAAAAGAATCCACAACTTTGTGTCTCAGCACAGGAGGATTTAAACGATGGACACAGCTCATGACTCCAATCCTCATTCAGCCACCACCCAATCCAAGAGATTTCTTCAGAGATTTTTTTTTAAGGTCTTAAAATTACCAGTTCTCTTGAGATTATATAGAGGCTTTCTATTCTTAGCATATTTACCCCCTTCCTCTCTCACACACGCACGCACATACACTTCCTACTCAAAACAAGACCCAGCAAAACCCTCTGCCCACAGACTTCTAATTCCCAAGAGAACTTTCATATGCTTTTGTTTTGGGCAGTGACAATGTGCATATGTTTTGATTTCAGCCCCCAACTTCCCCCCTTGGGTTCTCATGCTTCAGTTCAATGAAGTCAGACCAGAAAGCTCTAACCCAGCTTCTAGAGTTCCTTTGACCCTGCAAGTTGGAGTGAGATTTTTTTTTAACATGTTGACTATTCAAGGGTATTACTGAGTAAATATTTTGGTTTAGGAAGTACATATGTTTTTGTGTTTGGCTGTAAAAGTGCAAGGTGCTTGGACTGCTCTGTGAAGAGCATAAGATAAAGAGCAAGATGAGTAAATTAGATAACAACTATGAAGAGGAGGAACCAAATGATCTTTGAGTTTTTAAAGTCACTAAGAAAAACTCTAAGACCAGTGGAAAGGGACAGCTATGTTTTTGTAGTCAAGTCATTCCTCACGATTGGAGTGGATGACAACTGTGCTAAAAATAAAATACCCAGAGACATAATTAAATGGATTCAGTTAATGTTCTCTTTACTTGTACCCAAACAGGTTTCTGATGAAACACGTCGCTAGATATTTTGCAAGAAGTTTCTTGAAGCCTTTCCTGATCTTCCCAAATGCTATTGCATGCTTGAAGAAAAGCAAAGCAGCGTGGGGCAGTCCCAGTCAGTCAGCTGGTCAGTCAGACTTCTATCTTTACTACAGACACATAACAATTTTTGCTTTGAAAGTTGCATGAACCACAAATCATCCCTGACACGTAGGTCCAGACACATCACAGTGTGAAGGAAAAAGAAAAAAAGGTGCCCCAAATGGGAGAGGTTTGGCACAGACAGATGAATTATAACACTGTTCAGAACTGAAAGACAAGAAGATTTCACCTTCTGGAGCACAGATTTCATGGATTCCAATCCCAACACTGTGGTTGTAACTGGTAAGATTTCTGCTTTATTCTTCTTTTAGCTAGAGATGGTATGCACACATGCTTGATCTTTGTCATAAACAGCTCCCTGGAGGGAAAAATAGTAGCAAATGGTCATACTAGCAATTCCAAATGGAAAATAACTTGCTGCTGTGCCTTCCTAAGAAAAATCAGATGCATGTCAGAGGAAACAGACTACAGTCTGCCCTCTTTACTGCCATCCAGTTTGGTTTGTTGTTCATTCTCTCCATGTTTTAATCTTTGTTGACATTCTCTCTGATCCAAACCACATAGCTCAAGGCAGTGCAGGCTAGTATTAGATAAAGCTTACCCAAAAGAAGCTCTGAAGCAAGAAAACCAGGTTGCATCACAATGTCACATAGTCAGTGTCCAGAATTAGAGCAACACATGGCAAGTTTCAGGGTCTCAGTTTCATGGCAAGGTAAAGGAGATTTAAACAGGAGATGCTGCCTCATCGCTGTTAAACTAGACCATTAAATATACCAAAGGAGCGTGCCTGAACATGCAGCACAAGGGACCAAATTTGGAGTTTCTCTTGCTGGCTGTGACTACAGCTGAATCACAGCAGCAGAACCAGCAGCTACAGACTTCTGAGCTCTAAAAGGTTAAAGCTCTTAAGGAATGCTGCTGCTCGCTCTTCCTCTTGTTGCCAGTGGCTCATCTAAAGGCAATCATTACACATATCTTGACATGTGAGTTACAGGATAATTTTCCACTGCAGGTCATCTGAGGACATAACAACGAGGTTGAGGCTACAATGATATTTGCATCTTGCTGTTTTCAATTAAACACTTGTTTCTTTTTTTGTTTTAAATAGCTGTAAGATGGGCAGAACTGGTTGGGCTTGCTCTAGACATAACTGCAGAGCAGCTGAATGGGAGGGCAGAAGAGAGCAAGAGGTATTTGCTAACCTCTTAAAAGGCTGACAGTCTGCTTGTCTCCTATGATATTTATGGCACATACTCTTGATGGGCACACTTCTCAGCACCCTGCTAGATTTTTCCTCCCCTTAGACAGCCATTTAGGTGCAGAAATTTACTGGTTCAGACAGTTTTAAACTAGTGTGCCCCACTAAAGACACAGGTGCATCTTTAAGCTGTGACAAGAGATTATCACAGCACATCTCTGTCGCATTTTCACCTGCTCATAATATAAACCTGCTGGCAGTGAGCCCAGTTTATTATCTAGTGCCTAATAACATTCAGCCAGTGATCCTCCCAAGTTGTCACAGGTTTTTTTTTTTCAGCACTGTAAAACTCTCTTACTCTTCAGATTCTGTGATCCTCTGATTTTGTCCCAAGCAGTAGTTTCTTAGAGCCACCACTGAGCAGGTATTTCATTGTGAGCTATTTAGGCAACCTCATTATAATTCTGCAGTTCTGCACACACAGGTACAGAAACATGCACAACAACCAAAATGTCAAAAACATTAGCACCATCAGGCTTTTCATAATATTACAGAGAAAAATACTAAGCAGTTATGAAAGTAGTGTTAATAAATTAAGAAATGCTTGAAGTCTATCATTAATTAAGCTGTCATAAGCCTGCTTTTAGGTTTAATTGTCCCTACATATGAGTAACTTTGTGCAAAACAGCAATCACAGGCTGGGGAGTATTTATTTGTCTGATAAAGGATTTTTAAATATTTAAGAGTTATATCATTAAAACCATTTCACAAGCTCATTTTCTGTCACCCAGTATCTAAGACTTGCCAACACTCTGGACTGAGAATAGTAATGGAGATTAATAAAGACAGTGGGATAGTCAACTTTTTCAGACACAGTGTCCATGTAGCCCAAAATGAAGGTTTTTTCCTTTTGCTTTTTAAAAGAAGTCTTTCATACACACACACAAAGGTTGCATAAAATTAAATGTAGTGATCTGAATTCACAGAGTCCTTTTCCCTTTCCTCCTCTCTTTTCCTCAGGGGAAAACAAGTGAAGGAGGAGATTTTGCTCAGCTCCACAAAAAGCACATTTTCCCTGACAGAAAACTTGAGTTAAAAATTATAAATTAAATAAAATCTTACTCAATGAAAGGTTTTCATTAAATATGCATCTCTTCATGAGCTTTAACCATAAGAATGGGACATTGACTGTGACCTGGGAGCATTTAACACCAAATCTTTTATTCCTATGGATGATGAGTCTTACCCAAAATCATCATTTACATCGTCTGTCCTATCGGCTCCATGATATTTTACAGCTTCAGTTGAGGTTCTCATAAGACAGCCTTGACATGAATGAAGACTACAGGGTTAGTTCATATGTAAAATACATCAGTGTATATATAAAAAAGAAAATACTATTCCCTTAAGTGTTATAAAGGCTAAATCCTATCTAAAAAAAACCCCAAAGCTGCATAACTAAACTAATGAAGACAAGTAACAATTATCTACAATTGCAGAGTCAGCATAGGCTAAAAGCACCTTGCTTTCTTTTCAGGTTTCGGTCCCTTTAGACAACACTTGGTTAATTCCAGCTGGGAAGCAGTGAAGGTAAGCAAAAAGAAAAGAGGGAGGTGCTTTATTTTGTGGAGATCCCAACATCAATGTTTTCAGGCTTTCCATTCCCTTCAAAAATGTGGGTTTTTTTTTCTCATGACTCATTAAACAGAATTGTGCCTCACAGAGCAGACTCCCAACATGGAAGAAAGAGGATAATTAAGAAGTGAATCATTATTTTATTTGCAAGATTTGTTTTTTTTTTTAGTGCTACTTAAGCACTTGAAAAAATATTATTCTTTATTTTAAAAAGGATATTTTAACCCAAGATGCCTTCTCTGCAAGTAATGCATATGCCACAGGTTAGCTCTGTCTGCAGTAAACAGATCATATCATACCACAACTTATTTCATCATGTCTGTGTGGGGTCATCTCCTTCTCATACCCATGTGGCTTGTTGGGTTCTTACAACCTACTTCAGGAGCACAAAACCTAAAGCATGTTTTCACATTTCTGCTTTGGCTTCCACTTTCAAATACAAGCCTACAGTTTAGAACTGAAAGCAAGGTCATTCACATTTATTCTCTCTCCTTACACCTTGACCAGGAGTGACAGGTCTAAGATGGAGCCTTGAAAATTCCTGCTTGTTTCTTAAATATGTGTACTAGAACAAATCTAGCTGACACAAAGATGTGGTTTGGATACCTGGCTTTCAGCATAAGCTTTCCTGTCACAATTGTTTATTTTCAAATTAATGTTTGTGTGGACTCACATTTCTTGGGACACACCAAAAATCCCTACAAATAGATTGTTTTTTCAGGAACAAGATTACTCATTCCTAAAGTATTATCTGTTTTAGCAAGAACAAAACTTCTGTCTTTAGTTATAGCTTACAAAATAAACACCTGACCATTGTATGCCTGCTACAATGAAATAATTCAGTAGTTTGGCACTTTATTACTGTAGCTCAATCTAAAGTGTGAAAGGTCATAGTACATATGTTCAAACAGTAGCAACAGCCCCAGAGATTTGATGAGGATGTGTGCAAGTCACAGGCAAGGTTCATTCACTCTCCCTAGCACAAATAATGGCCTTTCCATGAGCTCTGTTACTCCCATAAGTTATTTTGAGAGGGTTTTCCACACAAGTTCTCAGCCATTCTAAGGCAGAAAGAAGGCTAACACAATGAAATCTGAAACTAGTTGGGGAAAAGTCAGGACAGTAAAACTGAATTGAAAGATTGGTTCAATA
This sequence comes from Urocolius indicus, assembly GCA_013401255.1. Taxonomy (NCBI): domain Eukaryota; kingdom Metazoa; phylum Chordata; class Aves; order Coliiformes; family Coliidae; genus Urocolius; species Urocolius indicus. The sequence continues at coordinate 537,175 of WBNH01010236.1, forward strand.
TCTGTAAGAAATGACAGATAACACTGGTAAAAATGGGAAGCGAGACAGGTAAAACAAACTGAGGGGACTATGTTCTATTATGGAGACTGAAATGAGCCCATAAGCACTTAAATTCTTCTGGAAACTGAAATGAAAAAGGTATCTGTAGGAAAGTATTAGTAGAGACAGAAAGATGACGACTCCACAGGACTATAAGCACATTACAAGTTTTCGTGACAGCTACTGAAGATTTGTCTTGAAGTGCAGTCAAAGCAAGACAATTGAAAAACAAGGAGCACATTTTTCCAAAGACCAAAGCTATAGCAGCTCCACCAACCCATACTTATTTTCTATTCCAGCATTGTTAGGTGAAGAATGCTCAACGCAACTTGGTGACAGAATCAATCTATTGCCCACTCGAAGTCACGGAGGATGTCATCCCTGTGGAGCTAATGAGAGGCAAAAATACTTCTGTGATACCTTTCCACACCCCAGTCATCACAGAAGACCCATAAATTATCTTAACTCCAACTTGACATGTGCCCTCAACCACAATTACTTATCAGCTGACAATGTTCTTGTTCATTATTTCTTGAATCCTGTTGGTTCTAATTTTGGGTGCAAGATCATCCTCTTCTGACTGAAAATAAACCACCTTCTCTATCTGCAAGCAAAGCAGCCTGAAGTGAAAACACAACGCTGACATGAGTTTTCAGTCACAATGCCACATGCTGACTACGACAGGGCATCATATAACGTGGGCTGCAGCACTCTCGGTCTTTGTGTCTGGAGGAGAACAAACCCATTCCCCTCTGGCGTGACACCTTCTGCATGGAATTCATTTGTATTCATACTGGGGATGTGCTTTGGTTTCCTATTCCCTGGCAAAGGTGGTTAATCCAGGCGATTCAGGGAAATTTGCTGCAAATCGGGAAGTCCTTTGCATTTCGATAGGCTTCTCCATGCTAAACAGCAATCTTGGGGTATTGTTCTGTTGGCCTTGTTGACAAGAGTAGCTCTGTTGTCTTCAGGAAGCTTACATACATACATTAAAGATACCAACATGTAGCAGTTACATCTGGAAATAATCCTGTCTTGGCTTAGGGGTTCCTGCATGGATCACCAAAGTGACATAAAGGCATCCTGCTGAGTTTCTTTTTCTGAGAACCAAACAAGAGCACACTCAAACTCATCCTAAGGAAAGCACTGAGCAGCCAGATCAGAGCTACTGAACACGACTGCTCGGGCTTCATGCTTTTGTACTATTATCCAGAACTATCCTAATTACTACCTCAGAATGAACTGGGTTCCTCTCAAAAGCCTGGTTACCATGGCACCCTCAGCAATGCTGCATCATTGACACATGCAAGAAGTTCACGTCCCAGTAGGGTCTTGCTGCCAAAAGCATCTGAAATCCTGTGTAAATACATGTAACAGGAGTTCCAGGTCCTAATTCTCACAGCAGAGCCTCACTCTCCATGCTTTTTGGGACTGAGTCTTTACCAAAGAGCAGTGGCTTCACTCCTGTGAGTGATACTTGCTCTTACACACAACTGCTTTCTTCAAATCCCTGTTACCAGCTCCTCTGTTAGATGCTGGGATCAGATGGGTTCCTGAACCTCTTTTCTTGCTGTAGGGAGAATCAGAGATAGATCCAGTGAGCACACAGCCCTTCTAAACAGTTACCATCCCTTTCATGCCCTATCACTCAGAACAAGGGTTGCAGGATACTGTTTCTTTTGCAGATTAACTATTTACTACTACCATTTTCTGAAATCCCCAAGAATCAGGTGATAAATGTTAATACAACTCTCTAAATCTCTCTCTCTGCTGGTTTAGAAAGAGGATTTGTTGTGAATTCTGGGATTTCTTCTTGATACTGTGCGGCAGTGCACTGTCCACCATGAAACTATCATTTTCCAAGAACGGGAGGAGTATCACGTGGGTTTGGGATGAGGCCACGTACTCAACACAGCACAAAGCAACCAGTGCACGAGGCACTCATCAGGACTGCACCCACAGAGCTCTCCTTCCTCAGCAAGTGACCCTCGAGGGTTCAGGGAAAAGAAGAGTCAAATGGATCCGCAAGTGCAGGTGAACTTGTCAATTCAGGGTCATTGAGAAAAGCTTCAGAGCTTTTACAGACACTGTCACGTGGCCCAGCATGGCTTTCTAGCACTAGAAAGGCAGCTTGTCTTTTAGAAACCTGTCTCACTAAGTTTTTCATGGTTCTCATAACTCCACTCACCTGAAATACCCTCTCAAAACACGCACGAAAGCTTCACCAGCAGCACTTTCATCTCTGGAACTGCAGGACATTCTCACTAAGGGAAAACCCCACCAAGAATTGACTCTGCATTTGCTGACAGATCACGTTGAGTTACTGCGATGTGTTAGTTCTTCATCACCACATGGAACCCTCAGAATCCCAGAGGCCCCCAGTTATTTAATCCATATTACATGGTCCCATCTATAACCCTTGATCCAACTCTGCTTCTGTGTCTCCTCCAGAAACTCCTGTCTGCGACTTGGCAGTTAAATGACCTATTGGGGCAGTCTCCCATCAAGGTCAAAGTCCCCAAGTTAATAGGGCACAAATGTAAGCTGAGTGACAACATTCACAGTAATTAAACTGTTAGTGCAAAGAACAGGTCACATTTCCAACTGCTTCTGGGAACTATGTTTGCTATCGGGAGATGAGGATCAGATCTCGGTGTGCAGTTTTTCATCCTGCCACTGACCATGTGGTCTTCAGAAATTTGTCATTTAATCTCTGTGTCTCTCTCTCTCCCTCTCTGCTTCAGTTTCATCATCTGTGAAAATAAGAAGACGTTGCTATTTAGTGCTTTCATGTCTGTTCTGGAACTTTCTGACATCCTTCATGCTTTAAGAGGGTATCTGCAGGATTGAAAACAACCAACCGAAACCCCACCAAACAACAAAGCTTTGTTTGCAGCAAAAATATGTGCAGAGTCGAGGGGGGTCAACTGACAACTTCTGGTTTTCTTTCTGACCCAACACAAGGCCTTTTTGAATGAGGTTCACAAAATGAACACATATAGCCCCCCCCCCGCCCCCTCCCCAACAACCCAAACCAGGGAAACATCAGGCAAATCCAGTTCAATTTTCTGCAGTTTTCTCTAAGTTCAAGGTGCCTCTAACAGCCCATGTGACACACAACCACCACATCTGAACACAACTGTTCTGAGGAAATCTCTTCTCTTTGGGGGAGGGTCCATAACAACAGGGGCCAGAACTACAGTGGACCCAGACTACAACCACAACTCACCAACTGAAGATCATCAGCTGCTAACTCCAGATTTCATTTCCCTTTTAGAACTTCCCAACAAAAGACTCTCCATGCTTTCTCTCCAGCTACTCTTCCCACAAAAAAAAAAAAGCCTCCAAAACTTTCGCCCTCCTTTGAAGTTTCCTTTGCTGTTGCAACTACAAAAGACAGGCGCTTGTTTACTGAACTAACTCACCAGTGGGAGCTGTAGTTTCCAGATGCCATCATCCTCCTCTAACCATCTCACCTTAAACACACAAATGGTTTTGGTTAAGGCTGAGACAAAGAACAATCTTTTGTTCAGTATTTGCACAACATCTGGTCTAATGGGGTGTAAGCCCATGGTTGGGATTCTTAGACAATAAAGTAATAGGTATTGCTGACAACATGCTGAAATGGCTTTAGGACATGGACAATTATTTTCTCTTCATACAAATTCTCAGCCCTTTGCCATCAGACGGCCTCTGGTTTTGACCTGCACAAAAATAGTTGTGTGTTTGTCCCACTTTTTGTGTGCTTCTCCCACAACAAATGGTGACAACAGAATGGCAATGCAGAGAACACGAGCCAACAGCCTGACCGACTCATCTCGGGTCTCCACACTCTGTACCAAAGGTACCTGTAGTTGAGACCTCCAAGTCTTACAGTTAAAAAGGAAGAATCTCATTAAATGTTAAAATTAAAGATGCTTTAGAAAACAAAACGCTAATTGTGAACCAGCTGGGGGTTTCTGTTTTGGAAGCTCAGACACAGTACAGCATTCTCAAGCAAGATGATGCAATGGTCTCTCAAAGACTGTCGGTGCCCAGAGGAAAAAAGGCTGGCACTGTTCTCTGAATGTGTTTACTTCCCTGCAGGCATTGTTTCCTTGCTTGTGTCAAATAGTTTATTGAGCACAGCTAATCAATGTTTCCGCTGACAAGAAAATTGGAACAGTTTATATAGGAAGCCAGTGTTGAAGGGCAAATTTCCCAGTTAGCACAGCTCAGAACCGAGAGCCTCATCTGCACGAGCATCCGTAGTGAGAAATGAAAACTTGGAGAAGATGACATTTAATAAAAATCACAGGTTTCTTGGGCCAATCAGATACCTCTGCTGCTGCCTCTTTGCCTGTGTACCCCTCAGAAACTTCAGCTGTACCCTCCTTTGTGCTCTGACTCAAATCCAGCAGGGATTTTCAAACACCATTTTACTTTTGTGGGACACAACTTTCTACCTCAGCTGCCTCCCTTCTGCATCCTGCTGTTGCAGTAGCCTGTCTTCCACCCAGAGGCTACTTTGTCCACTGACAAAATAATCTCAAGTTATTTCTACACAACATTTATTCACCAGTCCACCTCCCAGCCATCAGCCCAATCTGCTGCTTTGATGGGCACCTTTGCTTCTTTCACCTCAATCCTGAGCACAATTTTGGTTGCCTTTGGAAAAAGGTCCCGTTTGGAACTTCAATTCTACAGAAATGACAACAAATAACATCCCAAAATGTCATTTCCTTTTACTGGGGAAACATATTCTAGACCAAAAAAATCACAACCCCTTCCTAAATGTGACCTTCCTCATGTTGACAGTCACTTCCAGCAGAGGTTACCTGAACCAGCTCAAGACAGTAGATCCCCTTTCTCTCGAGTGCATCGTCCTCCATTTGTGCAGGTTTATCTACTGGATCTTTCCGAGGAATAGCTCTATCAAAGCCTGTTGAGATGCTTTCAAGTGTGGACCTCTTCTGACAGATCTTGTATTTCATGGTTCCCCATGGAACGCACACCTAAGCCATAACCACTCCCACTCACGGGACACTGAGCATCCCTTTGGAAAACACGACAATGGCTCCTCGTGGATGTGACATTAGGGAAGGGTTTAGCACAGGTTAGCTTCTTCCATTTAAAAAAGGGGCAGCTACCACAGAACAACTGAACCTCACTGCAGACCCATGTCAGGCAGCATTACATTGCTCCTTTAGACATTTTCTGTTGCATCAGTCTGATTCTTTATCATAGTCTGAGAAACCCAACACTTACAAGTCCACTGTGGCTTTTTTTTCTGTAAACACAGGAGCTGTCCAAGAGAGGCCTTGGTAAAAACATAGACCTCCAGATCATGCAGCTGCCAGTGGTTTACCAAAAAGCAAAGGAGGGAGTCTTCAAGATATGGACAACTCTTCAGCCACTGGTGAGTCATCAGAAAGTTCCATTGACTTTCCCCTTCATTTGTCAACGTTATTATTCCGAGTGGGTCTTTAAAAAGATCTCCCAAAGAGTATTGCACAATATGTGCATCTGACAACTCTGGAAAGTAACTATTAAAACTGTGATAAAGGTCTCAAACTGAAATTTGGATCACACAGTAATTAACACGCTGTTCTAACGCTGTGCCACAAACAGCATCACTGCGTGCTGAACAGTGGAAGGGGGGAAATCCCTCCTGAACTGCACAGAAGGCACCACAGAGCCAAAGTCCTGTGCTGACAGAGTATCAGAAAACCCAACCACAGCATCATTTTGTTCTCTTTTATCATCTCTTATCAAAGTTTTCTTTAGGCACGAGCTGCAGCCAAACTCATCAAAGTTACCGTCTCACGTAGTGCTTGGCACCAATTGCACTACATGTACTTTAAAAAACAAGGCTCATGTTTAATTTCCTGTTATTCCCTCTGCTGGAAAAAAAAAAATCCAATATGCAGCTTACTGTTCACGTTGGGTTGGCTTCATCCACCAAAGCAATCATCATCCTTGAGCAGTGTGGGAAGAACAAAGGCTACCGAGACATGGATGCTTGTGGTTTTTACCCAGAAGGTGGCTGTTGCATACTAGATGGCCCAGAAAAGATTGAATCTACAATTAATATGAAGACTGTCTGGAAAAACATTTCAGTGGAAGGGATTGATATCATCTTTTCCAGAGATGCAGGAAGGTAAGCATTGCTTCTTGCAGTGAAAGCAGTGGGAACCCGATCAGCTCCTTTAACCTTGAGGAATCTTTGCAAGGGCTTTTCCTCCAACCAAAACCACTTTGAAGCAAGATGTGCTCAAATATCGAATTGGGATAAATTTAGATTTTATATAGAGCAGCCTTCCTGAAAAAGCTACAGCCAGGAGATATTTTTCCATGGATTTGTTGAAATCCAAAAGGAACAAGTTTCGACAGAGCACACCCGATGATGAACAACCCCAGGAAACCCAAGGTATTCAGAGTCTGAAAGCAATACTGACTAGGACTAGATGTTAATCTATTTTTTTCCCCCAACTGGGAGGGATACAGAATGTAAACACATACACTGAAGAACAGTGCAATTACAGGTACCTTTAGAACAATGCCTGTGCTCTCATTATCTGCTTCAGTCCTACCCAAGCCAATTTTCTGTTAGACTTGTCTTCACTGAAAACAGGGAAAACAAACAAAAAAAGGGGATCTGATTTAAAAAAAACAAGAATCAGCTAATTTTGAGCTTTAGTGCCAGGATTGGCACCTGCAAGTTTAAAAGGTTGGATGCTCAGTAAAACCCCTCCAGATAGTGAGACTGTATGATGTACCCAAAACGATGCATTCATCTTTTTGAGTGGCACGGCTGAGGTTTCCCTTCCCCATCTCACACAGCTTACAGAGGCCTAGGGAAGACTGAGGTCTTGACATTTTTATATTTGAAGTTCCTTCTGGGTGGGTGTCAGAAACTGAACCATCAGATAAGGAACATTAGCTTCTCAGACTTGGTTTACTTCAGCACTTCCTCTAATAACTAGGCAAATATGTTTTTAATAATTTCATACACCACATCTGGTTTGGCTACTCTAAGGATGTTAAATTTTAATCAAAGTTTCCAGTTCCTTAATGCAGGTTTCTGGGCTTGTTCTGACTCTTGCAGGTATATCTGTGATTACACCTACTACGCTTCACTGTACTATGGCAGTGGAAGAGCAGCCTTCATCCATGTGCCTCCAACATCCTCAGCGCTCACAGCAGACCTTCTAGGAAAAGCATTGCAAACAATTATCCTAGAAATGTTAAAGCAGTGTGAGGAAGATGAACCACATAAGAAAACCAAATAAAGATTACTCAGAATACAATTCCTTACTCTCTTAAGCAAATACTTTAAAAACCTTACATAAAAGATGTGATATTCTACGTTACTTGCAGCAAAATTCCCTTCCCAAACCCAAGAGATCTCTGTTCAGATCTCTGTGGTGTAAAAAGCTTGAGAGAAAAAGCGAGTCTGTGTCACAAGTGATGGTAAGGCTTCAGCTTCCAGGTGGTGTGAAACTGGACTTAAAACTTTTCAGATGCTTAATGCTGGTTCTGGTGGTTACACAGAGACATTACTAACGACACAGAACCCAGATGGACACTTACAGCAGGGGGACATTCAGCACTGGATGGATGGAACAGGCCTCCTCCCCCAGCCCAAGACCAGAGAGTTCAGCCACAGAAACTGCCCACATCTAAAATGTAAATACAGGGGAAAACAACACACACACATGGATCCCATTAGGTGAAGCTTTGCAGTTCTCAGTGCCCTGCTCTGAGTGCTGGTTTCCACATCACAAGAGAGCTCTGAACCCAAGGACAGCTTCAAACAGACTAAACAGCAAACTGGGATCCAGCAGCAACTGTAATACTCTTAGTAATTTGGGTTTCAACTGCCCCAAACCACCACATACTCCAAATGCTCAGTGCCCATCCCCAAGGGAAACACCACAGAGCTCAGTAATCCGGGAACCAAATGAGATTCCAACTGGTAAAACCTGGAAGTGGAGAGTGCCCGACGAGTTCTGTCCCCCCTAGCCAGGACAGGCTCCTCCTGGTCTCACACACATGGGCACATCATGGAAAGCTGCACAGGACTGAGGGTTACAGCCCTCCTCTTCCACACACAGGGAACACCAGTTGCACACCCTCCTCGATGGCCCTGTCAGCACGAGGAGAGACGAGGAGAAATGTTCTTCAGCAACAGCCATCATGAGGGCAGCAGTTTCACCTGGACACCCAGGGATCTCAAACACCTCCTTCAACACTGCACCAGCACAAAGCCCAACAGACACAGCCAAGACCAGGTACAGCTGACAGAGCTCTGGGCCACCATTGTGCTTTCTTGCAGTTAATGCTTTGATGACCAAAGTCAGAGGAAATGGAATGGCCAAGCTAAGGTTGGGTCTCTTGCCACTGTCTTCTCCAACCACCACTACAAAAAACTGACACTCCCATGCTGGATGGCCAAATGCCTCATCCATGGATTGTTGAATGGGTAAACAACGGGCTTTCCTTAAGAGTTCAGAAAGAAATGAGAATGCTTACCTTACTCAAGGGAAATTCCTACTGCAAAACAGGGCTCCAGGTCCCACCCAGAAAGTGTCCACAAGCTCGGTGTCCCTGGATGGAAATCCTTCTCATTCCAACACAAGGTAATGGCAGTACTGACTTCTACTAAGACCGATTCAGAGGAGCTGAATTAAATGCAGCCAAAAAGGGCAAAACAAACCACATTCTCTGGAGTTTTTCTAACCCGTGCTTGCTTTATACAATGAGTGACAAATTCAGAACCAGGAAAATGCATACAGAATTCTTTTATTTAACTTAAATCATGTAGTACTGAAACTACTAGAAAAAAGCAGAGTAAGAGAAACTAAAGGAGCCTTAGCTTCAGCCATTCAAAATAGACAAAGTTTCTTCTTTTCATAATGTAAAGAATCCCGAGTATATCGCAATAACAGGAATAAATTCTTACAACAGAATATACAAAAACATTTTGAATTTCTTCTTTTTAATCTACTGATTCATTTTAATATAAACACAGGAATTTCTTTAGGAATAATTTATACACAGCAAGTCTTTTTTTTTTTTTCTTTTCTTTTTTTTTAGGTAATAAATTGGCCTTGTTATTGTTTCATCTTCTCTTAAAAAAATTTAACCAAGAAAAACTGGAAAATGTTGTATTTGCAACCGCATCCATTCCTTAGCACTTTCTCCTTTTGTTTTTGTCCCAGAGGTAGACAAACTCTGGCCAGTCCTTTCATCTCAAACCTCACTGGTTCAGAAAACAGAAGAGCTGATTTTTTTGGAACAGTATCTGAATGCTCAGGACCCTTCAGCAACGTGGTCAGTCAAATCTGGGGGCGTGAGGGGGACGGGGAGCTTCAACACTCTTAAATAAAAATAAATAGGGACCCTGCCTCGCTCATTTCAACCAAGCTTCAAATGGTGCTCAACATCTTTAGAGGCCACACCAAGAAACCTGCAAATAGTCCTCCAAGAGTCATGAGGAAAAGCACCTTCCCTCTTTCCCTCAGGCAGCTGCATCCTTCAGAGCAGACGGCCCTCGCCCCGCAGGTACCGGGCAGCACCAAACCCCGTTCTGTTTCCCCGACCAGTGAGGTTCTGGGAGTCCATTATCTGCCCTAAACAGTAAAGTGAAATGACCAGTTCAGATGATCCCACCCCAACCAGAGGGCTCTGGAAAACCAGGATACTGAAGATACAGAACGTTTCCCCAACTTCTTTATTCATTCTCTGTATAGCAGGACACAAAGCTCGGGCGGGCGGGGGGAGAGGGACAAGTTTGCGATCCTTTTTGGCATATTGTAAAGCTACCTAGTGAACTAGTACCATCCAAAACAACCTGGTCACAGACAGACACACCCACGCAGACACAGAAAAGTGCCCTTAAATTATATCTTCGGCATTTATAAACTACAAACATTTTATAAAATTATTCTATGTACTTACAAAATGCAATGAAACATTTAATTAGTTCTTGTAAACCAGATCTTCGTCAACTGACTACCCGTAATCTACTGGACTTAAAGCCCTATTGAAAATGCTAATGGATTACTAACCAACGCAAGGCATACCGAAAACAAAGCAACCCAAGCGATGAGCACACGCACACACACACACCCCGACTGCTCACAGTCGTTAAGGTACTCGCAAAGCACACCAGCTGTCAATCGGAACTGAGGCCTACAGTCTGCACAGGATTCACTGCTCCAGCTGCCAGCGGCTCACGTCCAAGCACCCACCATCAGATCTACGCCTGAGCCCTGGTGCTGTCCCACCTACCAAGCTTAGTGAACTGCCTCTGACTTCTGCCAAGCCCTGTGTCTCTGTAAATAACCCGTCTCCATACCCACTGCTTCCACGTGTCTCTGCACCAATCCTGCTCAACTGCCTGGGGGGACACCAGCTCTGAAGCGAGGCATCCTCTGGGGCCCTCCTGCCTGGTTATATAGTTCTGTATCTTCAGCACCCCTGGCCACTAGTGTTGTTTCTACACATCCTTCTTAAATTCTTGTCTGCACAACTACTCATGGGTTAAGTTGCAATATCTGGCTTTTTATCACTGGTTAGTAAGGAGCGGATCCCTTGCACCTTCCTCCACTGTTGTACAGCCCAGTGATTAAATACACTGTTGACAAACAAAATAACAGGAAACAAGTGTTAATTGTACTAATGGAATGAAAAGGGTTTAAATATATATATATATCTATATTATAGATATACATATGTAGATATCTATATGTGCATATAGATATATACGTATGGAGTTACATCAACAGCAGGAGCGTTGTTCATTTAGACTCAGACTGTACCCAATACCCCTCAGCGGTTCCCAGAGGACCTGGTGGCCAGTTGTCCTGGGCAAACTGGGCTTTGCTTTCCTTGGATTTTATAGGCCAAGAACAGCTTCAGTGCGAATACACCTCGAATCTCACATCACTTGGAACCGGCTGTAATGAGCAGAGGCCTCGCACCGAGAAAGGCATCGCGTCTACTTTATCACTCCCCCCCCAAAAAGAGCATCCTGGGTAGGACCACGTGGCCACTATATCTGTGTTTATGTAGGAGCCACATTCCTTGACAACCAAACCACCTTCTGGGGCCACAAAGCAGCTTATAAACACACATCAGGTGAGAGCAGTGGCTGAGCACTGAAACCAAAGCCACCCGCTCCCCGCAGCGACGCCAATTCGCCAGGCGACTGCGTTAGAACATCATGGTACCATTTATCAAAATGCTGGTTTCTCAGGGCTGGGTGGGCTTTTGTTTTGAATTTATAAACAAACTGGATTACTTTAACTTTATTTAAACATAGCTGAAGTTCTAAATAAATTTTCCATACCAGACAAGCCAGTGGTCTCAGGGAAGAACAACGTTACAAACCATATTATGACTCTATCAAGCCAACATCAATTCTCAGTTGTTCACATGCACAAACAACTTGATTTACTGTCCAAGGGAAGCCTGCATGAAAAAAACCCATGTGAATAAAGCTATTCAAAATGCACAAAACACAACAACAACAAAAAAAACCAACAAACCACTATGGAAACAAACAGAAGGGGGGGAGGGGGGAAGGGGAAACCAAGGGATTAAGCTTGAATTGCAAAACACAGAAGGCGATGGTATCACCAAGGTGGTTTGGTCCAGGAGAGCTGACTGTCACCACGCACATGGACGTGATGGCGCGTGGCTGGCTTCTACCGAAGTGCTTTCTGAAATGTTTATCATGATGGGTGCTATGTCATTAGTGTTTCTTCCTAATGTGTTTTTAAAACCACCTACAATACAATTATTGAACAAAAAGAAAAACAACAAACCCAGTAACTTGGACAGTTTTAACAGAACCCTCCTAGCCAGCTGAAAGATCTGAGGATCTCCAGTTGTGGTAATCAATATGTGCATGAGAGGGAAACAGCCACTGCACCCAAAGGTCACTGGAACCCAATACAAAATGGAAAACCCAAACAACCTCGTAAAAGCTTCACGTTTCGCTGGTTTCCCGGGGCTAGAGAGAGCTGCTCCCTCCAAAGCCAAACCCTGTGGTACTTAAACCCCAGTGCTGTGTATTCCAGAGGTTGTGTACAACCCCAAGTAGCCAAACACCACTTGACTCAGATCCCACAAGCAACACCTGCACCAACAGCTGCTGGAGCTGGAAAAAGAGAAACATTATACATCAAGTTGATGGCAAGCTCGTGTTAGTCCTGTGTGCCTGTAAACCAGTTACACACTGTCAGAGGGCGGTTAAAGTGTGTGATGGCTGGTCCATCAAAATCCACAGTTATGAAGCACATAAAGAGGGGAAGAAAAGGGAACTGAATTTTTACTGGCACGGTAAAAGAAATCAATTCAATGTTAGATGTGAAAAAAACCCAAAAAAACAAAATCAGTGCTCTCATCAAACAGAAGCAGCAAAGACCCAAAGCTGTAAACTTGATGTAGTAGCATCACCAGGCAGCCCGGGACAGGTTGTTTTAAACTGGGATTTTCTTTTTTTTTTTTTGGTCAAGAAAGCAATGATGTTACAATTGGAGCCAACTTACTGTTAGGTGCTGATTCAACTAAGTATCCTTCTGGTGCTTGTGCTATCTGAGGGCAAAGTGACAGGAATGACTGAGCCCGTTCTGCAGGACAAACAGACAGATCATTCCCTTCACTCCACCCGTTCCTCTGGACCTTCCAACATTGTAAACAATTGAGTTATGGAACAGATTTCATCAAATACTCAGAATTTGAGGCCCTTTTATCAGGTCAGTTCCACTTCTGCTCATCTAAACACTCAGCATTTTGCTGCTGACCCGAGGCCTGCCGTGACAGCAAATTAAGAAGCCTTTGTCTCTCCTGAAAGAACGGTCACCCTGTGTCAGACAAGTCCTGGATTTCTCCTCACATTAATTAATCTGAACCACAAAAACTGGAGAAACATCTTGGAATTGAGGCTAATACTCTGACGTGCCCCTTTGTGCCAGGCAGTGACTGTTCCCCTCCAGAACCTACAGCATGTGGTATATATGGAGTGAGAGGTTACCGGTATCGACTGCATTTATTGGCTGCTGAGAAATGTGAGATGTATGGTTGGTTTTTCATTTTGTTTGTTTTTTTTCTCCTTTTCTTTTTTACATATATATATACACACATATAAAAAAATAAGAGTGAGGTAGATAAATGTTTGAAAAAAAAAAAAAACAACAAAAATCAAAAAACAACTGTCCCCCAGCATACTCAAAAAACCCCTTATCTCGGTAGTTACATTTATTATGGGGCATCTCTACAGTGATTTAAACTGATATCACAAAAATAAATAAAAAAATCCTACATAGAATACCTTCTTAATTATCTTTTTTTGTCTTTTTTCATTTTTAAAAGGGAAAAAAAAATAACTATGGGACAGAGGCAAGAGAAGATAATGGGACCTAAACTACACAAGCGAAAAGCACTACAAACGTTCTTAAAATCTCCAGTCAAAACTAGCAATCAGTATACTGTAAATTCTTTGTTCTTACTCAAAAAGATTGAAACATTTCCATCCCAGAACCACCTCTTCACTGCCATCAGTTGGTCGGATCAGTGCTAAGCAAAGGCTTAGGTGCTGTAACGAACGTTCAAAGACGAGCAATTGCTACCACTCCTTGGTTGTAGACTTCCTGATGGCCCCCTCCTTCCCCTTTCACCAAGGCTTCTGCAACTGAACGAACAAGCTTACTCATTTTCTTTTGTTCTGAGGTTTGGTCTATGATTTAAGCGACAAGCTTGTATTTGTAGAGGTTTCCATAGCTGCCAACACTTCACTGCTCGCTAGCCAAGCCGCTGGCCCCCAGCTTACAGGCTTTCCACCCAGCCCCATGGAAATGGCTTGGGGGAATTGCTTTTGGTTTGGTTTTGTTGTTGGCTTGTTGTTTGTTTGTTTTAACGAGGGGTGCAAAGTGCAGCCCGGGGGCACCCTCCATGAGGAGAGTGAAGAGCTGGGGCTTGCTGGAGCCAGGTGTCCCACAGGCAGCCCATCAATACCTGGCACTACCAGCTGCAAGGGGTACAGCTCTTGTTCGTGGGGTAGAAAGGGGTAAAATAGTCTTTTAACAATCAGTGACCCAAAAGCCTGGTGTCTGCTGTTGTACCCAACAAAGAAACAAAAATAAAATAGAGGAGGGAGTGATGTGTGTGTCTGTGTGGGGATGGGTGGGTGGATGTGTGCCACAACCAAAACAAGCAGGGAGGGAAGGAGGGATAGGACCCTTGTACAACAATGAAGATAAACACTGAACAAGAATGTACTAAATATTTAACCTTTTGTGGGGTTTTTTTTTGTTTTTTTTTTTTTCTGACCTGAGTTTGTATCATGCCTTGCACTGTAAGAGACTTGCACGCTGTCTGGGCAGAGGTTAGTGGGAAGGAAGGAAAACCAGGGTTTCAAAACACACCACCACACTGCCAGAGCGTTTTCTGTGAGGGGGGCGGGGGGGGAAGGGGGTGGGGTTGGGTTGTCCCTTCTTTCTCCATGTCCGCCCTTCAAAAGCCCTGTAAAGCCGAACACAGCCAAGATGTTCTAACAAAAAAAAAAAAAAA
>WBNH01010236.1:552126-597036 GCA_013401255.1 Urocolius indicus
AAAAAAAAATTCATATATATATATATATATATATATATATATATATATAACACCACATTTTGTCCAGTTTTGAGAAAAAGCTCTCGACAATTGGATTTTGTGTTGGATATTTTTTTTTTGGTGTGGTTGTGTTGTTTTTTTTTTCCCCCCAAATACCAGTGTATGATTGAACACAACATATTGGTCAGGATCTCTTTGAAACAGAGCAGTTGATTACTGTGCTCCTTTTTCCATGCCTACAATAAAAAAAAAATGAAAACAAAACAACAAAACAAAACCCCAAAAAGAGTTCATTTTTCCTTTTTTTTTTTTGGCAAAATTTGGCAGCGTTGAAGATGGGAACAGCCTTGGAGGGATGATGGCCCTTTCGTGTTATGTGTTCCTAAAAAGATTAAAGAGCAACATTAAAAATCCAGTCTTTTTTTTTAGTTGGTTTGGGGGTTTTTTGTGTGTGTGGGGGTTTTTCTTATTTGTTTGTTTGGTTTTTTTTTTAGTTAGTTTGTTTTATAAAGAACTACAGTGTTAGGCAGGTGCTTGCGAGGGTACCGGGGAGCCACCTGGCCTGCGATATCTTTGATCTGATAAAAGTGCTGTAAGGTTGAACTTGCACACAGATATGTTTCCCATTATGAAGCAAAGAGACAGAAAGAGAGGAGAGAGGAGGGGGAGAGAGAGAGAGAGGAAAGAGAGACATCAGATCTCAAGTTTTCTGTTGCTATTAAGTGTTAACATTAGCGTTTTAAAAGGCCAACTGTGCGCCCCATGAATGGAGTCCTTTACTAAAACAAACATCTGCTTGCATATTGGAAAAAAAAAAAAGAAGAAGAAAAAAAAATAGGATAACTTGTTTACTGAAAAAAAGGGTTCTCCCAAGTGCAGCTATGGCAGTTCTGAAGATCCACTGAGGTACAGTAGGCTTTTGAATATATTGTAATCTCCTTTCTTTCTTCCCCCCCCCGATGCGTGTGTTTCTCTGTGTTGGATTTCTCGGTGAGACTCTTGGTTCTAAGGATCAGCAGGCCGAAGACTGGGGCAAGGGTAATGCCCTCTCGTTCTTGCGTCCCCCATTCATGTGTGCGTAGGGCTGTCTCTCCTCGAAGGCGGCCCGAAGGACCACCACGCCCGGGCCGTTCTCCGCTTTGTGTCCTGAGTGCTTGTCAGTGGGTTGAAGGGTGGAGGAGGGATCTAAAGGAATGCTCTCCATGTTTTCAGTCTCCAGGTCAAGCTCCTCTGTGTCCGGAGGCTTGTTCTCTTCACTGTAGAAGAAGGAGACCTCTTTGAATGCTGGATCCAGCTCGTCTTTGATGCTACCAATGATCTCCAGGAAGGAGGGCCTCATTTTAGGGTTGTACTGCCAGCACATGCGCATCAATTCAAACCTGGACAGGAAACATAGTAAAACCATTTACCGAGGTGTTCTACGAGGCCCTGTCTGAAGCCCAACCAGCTGGGACAGGATCAGACCATGTATACCCAAAAACAATCATTCAAGTCTGAAGGAACACAAAGTGACAGAACTTTCACAGGCCAAGATCCCTGTGGCATGTTTCCATCTTCTTCCTAATCACCAATTTACTTCTCCAGTTTCCATCCCAAGCTTCTCCACTCTCTTCCGCACGCTTGCCCATGAAAAGCTCTTGTGGATACCTGACATCCAGAATCACAGAACAGTAGGGGTTGGAAGGGACCTTTAGAGATCACCTAGTCCAACTCCCCTGCCAAAGCAGGTCCCACCTAGATCAGGTCACAAAGTAGTATTTTGTGTTTTCATTCTGACTTGGTATTTCTCTCTTTCTTCTTTTTTTCCCCTCCAAAACGTTCTATGCTTACTCAATCACAAAGCTACACGACCCAGCCTCTCAGAGGATTCTTTTTCAAACAACCAATCCCTACCCTATCAATATTATCTTGGAAAAAACCTAAAGGAGAGAATACATGCACAGCACTGCTTCCCCCACCCCCCAAAGAAGAAAATCACATTGAAATTAATTGCAACCCCCCACAGACATTTGCCAATCTCTAAGACATTCTCTAATCTTCCCTTTGGAAGTGACGTTGTTTTCGTTTACAGCCAGGGACGCATTAATATTTGACAGCGTGTGAGATCATCTGTTTAAGCACATCCATGATTAGGCCTATACAATGTCCCACGCTGGCAAAACAAAACCACTAAACAAAGCAGTAACACATACATAATGAAAACAGCAATTTTATGACACAGCAAAACTGGATATTCCTCAGAGATTGCCCTGAGCTCTAAGCACAACAGAGGAAAGGATTGCATCGCTTGTGAGGGTGGAAGGGAGGGCTGTCTCCTGTTAACACAGCACAAGCAAGAGGACAAATTTAAGTAAGAAAAGGTAGAGGAACATGAATTCTTTGAGGTCATTCTCTGCATACACAATACTTGGAGGAACCCACTGTGTGTAAGAAGCCACCACTGGCCAAAATTAATACTCTCTGTGCTGGAATAAGAGTAGATCTAAATAAAAAATACCAACAAACCACTAATCTCACTCCCCACTGCATCTTCCAGTTAGATAATGTACTGGAGAATTCTTCACAATCCTTACCTCCCAGCTCTGGTCCCTGTAAGATCCCCTCTTGCCTTGCCTGGCCAGCAGCTTGGCTCAGTGGCCAGCGTGGGTTTGTTTCCCCACCTCTGCCAGCCTTCTTGTGTAAGGTTACCCAGGACACCTAAAACTTCAGTTTTGATTCTATAAAACAACAAAGATTTTTACAAAGCAACCAGACAATTCTATTTCATGCTTTAATTAGCTGTCCCTGCCTGATGGCCTGGCAGCAGTTTACTTGATCTCTGTAGGTGAAGACAAAACCAAATGAGCAAAAACTCACACCTTGTTTTGAATAAGCACCACAAAGTAGTGTCTTAGTATCTCCAGAACAAATCTTTTGACAGGACTGCCACAGAGCCCACCTGGGCTCTGAAGCCTGTGCTGTGCATCTCTGCACACAGCAGGGTCTGGAGAGTCCTGGAACCCTGGGCTGAGGCTAAACCAAAGCAAAGAAATCCCCTCCCCCAGAATCTCACTCCTCGGGAAACACTCTTCACTTCCTCATGGAGTGCACCCTGTCCTCAGCTGATGTGAACCAGCAAAGAGAGGGAAAGCTGCTGTGTTTGGGAGGCAAACACTGCTGAGAGTGCTTCAACCAAAACAAAGGCAATCTTAATGGAAGTTCGTGTGAAGTCACAAATACTACCGTTAGAGCCCAGCTGGCACAACTCTGCACAAACAAGAGTCAGCCACCTGAGCACAGCCTTGTGACACCCAAAAAGAAGCTGGCCAAACCAGTCTGTGCTGGGAGAACTCCCCACAAGGTACTCAATGCTGCATTGTATCAGGCACTCAGACAGGTAAACACTGTTAAACTATCGCTGGCTTTTGAGCCTTTAAAAAGTCTTTCATAGCGAAAGTGAAGCCAAGCTATAAAGCTGCACTGTACCCTCACCCACAAACAAGGAAGAAAGCCTGAGACATAAATATATAAAATCCATTTCTGTTACTTCATCGCTGTTTCCTTTCCAGCTGACTGCTGTGTCCCTGAATAGAAGCATTAGCTGGAGCCAAGAACACTGGATATTCGCTGGCGCTTCGCCCTGAGGCCTAAGGGCAATGCTAAGGAGATACCACAAGCAGCGGAGTAATGCATGTGACATCAGCACAAACAAGGACATGTGATGTTTCTTTTAAGCCATTCCAGATTTAAAAACCCTACAGAGTTCCCATAAAAGGACTTTTTTCCCCCCTCCCCTTTTTTAACTCTGTGGGTTCAAAGACTTTGTTTACATTTACCGTAAACAGAAAAAAATAAAACCCTTTCCAGTAGACAATGGAAGAATTTACAGGCTGTTAATAAAACCTGAGCAGCTCGATAAAGTATGGTCCTGACTGGTACAGCAAGTGAGCTCAAAGAAGCTGGAGGCACCCTTGTGAATGGAGGAACAGCCAGCACCTCTCTCAGGCACCTTTTGCTCGAAGAACTGAGCAGAAACTGAGTGACTTTTTGCACTGAGACAATAAGAAACCCCACAGAAAATGGAAAATTACTATAGAAGCCGCATTCCATTTGAGTGTGTGTTTGTGCTTTGCGTCAGACTCGGTGGGGAAAAGCAAAAGGCCCTCTCAGCTCTGCTGTTGCTACAAGCTGACATGACCTCTGCACAGCAGACCCTGGTTTCTAGCAGAGTGCTCGCCAGGAACAAAGGGAAAATCAGCAATGCGTAAATAGTCATCTACAATACATGTGGGGGAGGCAACTGTGCTTCAAAAACAGAACGGAATTCCAGCCTCCACAACTTTTAAAAGCCTCCTGGGAACACAGTGTCTGAGAGCTCCAGCTGTAACAAACCTTCTTGCCACGCAGCCATCACCTGATGAGCACTGCCATAACAATGGTAGCACATAAAAACATCACTTATTACACAGGAAGAGGAGAAAAACAGCAAAGCTTCTCCTGGCACCATCTTATTGAACCATCTGTCTTACTACATGGTTCTGTCTGTAAAACCATGTAAACTATGCCAAGAGGGTGTAGCATAAACAGAACTGAGTCTCATTTCACTCCGTGGAAGAGTGAAAAGCCTCTAGAAATACTGTCCCCTTTGTGCTCAACCCTTTCACAGGGATTTACAACCTCTCTGAGCCACAAGACAACTGCACCATAAAACTCTCCTTTGCACAAGCATCCAATACAACCGAGCTGCAGAACAGAACCTCGCTAGTTCTTCAAAGTGTCCTCGGGTTCTGATCCATCTAAAAGCTGCTACCAGTGGTTAGCAAAGCACAGCATTACAAGTCTTAGGAGAGATAGAACTCTTGCACCATGTAACATTCAATGCAGTGGAGAGCAACGAGAGGCCCTTATGAAAAACTACTGCACTGTGGCTGGAGTGTGCAGGGCCATGTCAACACTCAACTCATCTGCAGGGTTAAAAATAGTAGGTTTGGTGACAGTTGTAGCAAGATTCTTCTTTCTACTCTCATCTACCCTTCCTCACAGCAGTCTACCTCCTCCAGCTGGCTCTAGAGGCTTTTCTGTGTCAGCTTACTCGCCTTCTCTCTACAGAAAGGTAAATTTGCGTTCTGATGAGAATTTGGGTTGTTTCCAAGTCAAACTAATTAATAGAAAAAAAGTGTGTCTGCATTTGTGGCCAATCACATGAGACACAAAGAAACGCAGTTCCTGCTCCCCTCCTTGCCTGCTTTCAAGCAGTACCAAGCACAAGAAGTTTACTGACTTCCCTGCAGCAGGTGACTTCACTTTCTGGACATCTTGAGTCAATATTGTGAGTTAATATTAAAGTATCATAAACCAGTCAGTCTCCTCCAGTAAAAAAAATACCCTGTGCTGTCCAAAAGAATACCTTTGCACTAGCACGGACATGCCATGAAACCTGTTTTTTAACAGAAGCTTTTATCAGCCTCCACAGAAAGAGGATCCCCTATTTTCCACAGGTTTCATAAAGCACTGGTGAAGGCAGTTGTCTGGAACATGCTGGGGATGCACAGTAAGACCTACATGCAATTCCAGGGCTACCTGCAACTCTGTTAACAAGCATCTTTCTGTCCATTCACTAACTCTCATGTTACCTCCCATGCTGAGAAGCAGGTTATCAGACAGCTGGAGAGGTGAGAGGAGCTCTGCCTACAGACCAGGTCTCTGTGCCTGCCAGAAGCAACACAGGCGAGGTTCAAGACTGGCAGCAGCTGTCAGGTTCCTGAGTGTTACACAGCCCCTTCACAGCATCTTGAGCCAACAGGGTGGAAGACAGGGAAAGAAGAGAAAACATGCAGAGAGAAAAAAAGCACCATGGTGATGCAAAATAGGTTCTTTGAATGCCAAATGCATGTGCAGGAACAAAGGTGAAGATTATTCCTTGGAGCTCCCTACTGTTACTCCTACAACAGCCTGTGTGAATTTCAGCAGATTTGTGTCTCAGTCCCAATACAAAGACAAAAGGAGCTGAAAGAGAGCTACAGCAAGACACAAAGAGCTTCTAAGGTCAAAACATTCAATTACTATTATTTTTTGGGGGGCAGAGAATGTTTTATACACAACTGTAACACAAAAACAAAACAAGGACATCACTAAACTGGATGTGCTTCAGTTCTGAGTTCAGTCCTGTTCTTCCTTCTGCTGGAGAAGAGCAGCTAAATTCAAAGGAAGATTCTTTTACCTCTGCAATGTCAGGCCAAAGTCTTGGTGGCCACACCTAATGCCTGAACAGCTTCTCCATCACAATCAGCACAAGAAAGGCCTTTGCTGGTATACACTGATGCAAAACAAAATCTAACTAAATTCTCCCTTCTTGTAAGCCCTTTACCCTGAAAGTAGATTCACCCAGCAGCAACATCCAAGCAAGCAGAGGAGCATCTCTGAGGAGGAGAAGGAACAATGGGCAAGGTGGGTTGCACTAAAGCGAGCTTCTTGCTGTGACACCCTTCCCATGCCCCTGTTCACACCACACACGCCCCAGGTTAATGGGGACTTTCTAACACCCAATTTCTTGCTCAGTTTGCTCTCACTGTAGAGGTCTTGCTTCCCCCCCCCCCCCGGATTTGGAAGCTGACCCTCCACCCTACACACACCCCCAATCCTGTTTTTCCTCCATTTTTGCCTGCTCCTCCTCTCCATTACACAGCTCTGACCGTGTTAAACAATCCCCAGTCAATCTGACTGCCAGAAATTCTCCCCAGCATCATGGAAGGGAAAGAATGTGAAACTGAGGAATCACATGGCAGCTACACCTCCCCCCTGCATATACCACCCACCCCCCTCAAACAACAAAACAACACTGCCTGTCATCTGAAACCAAAGGCAGTGCTCCAGCCAAAAAAGCTCTTTTCCTAAGAATCCCAAGCAGCTGAGGCCCTTAAGTGATTGTATCCCCTTCTGTGGGCCTCCAACAAATTTCAATAACATCAAGATGCAGTATTTCCTTCCCAAAAGCCAGTTTGGGAAGTATATCAAAGTAATAAAGTCTGAACAACTGAAACTGCTGTACACAAAAGCCAGCAGAACTATTTCAACAATGTAAAGCTATGAACTGAAGCCTGCTGCATTGCACACCCCCCTCTCTGTGAGGCTTTGTATCGATTCCACGGGTAGGCGAAGGTTTTTCTGCATGCTTCTTGCTGCACTTAGAGGAAAAGAAACTGTTAGCAGGAGAGATTTGTTTATCTCACTCCAATGAGCACTGTGACCGAAATAGCAGATCCAGCACTGCTTCAGACAAAGGAACGAAACATTCATTTACCTGTATGCTGAACTGAAAAGTTCAATTCCACACAGTTTATGCACAACACATTTCAGCTTGTTCTGTGCTCTTTTTTTCTCTTTGTGCTCACCAGAGTTACTTTAAGCAGAAGAAACAAGGTTTAGGCACAAAGTCTTCTGCTGTAGCAAATGTTACTGATGAGCTTTTATTGTCTAATTTTATTCAGAGACACAAAGACTGAGTTTCATTTCCTTCTCAGAGCAGATAACCCAAAGTGAGATTCTGGCCACAAGCAACATTGCGTTCTGCTGTGTCTAATTATCATAAACCACTAGACTGACAGAGAATGTTCGAGCAGCACCTCACATTACTCTCACTTTTCAAAAACCCCTCTTGGGGTAGATCAAGGCAGAAGTGGACACTGAAGGGACTGGGTAAGAACAAGCTGTGCCCCGAGAGCAGTGGTCACTGAGGACACTTACAGCATATCTGGACAGTTGTCTGGTTTCTCCAGCAGCCCTCCTTCCATCACGAAGCGAAGCACCTGCTCGTTGGTCATGCCCTGGTACGGCTGCTCTGCCAGCGTCGCGATCTCCCACAGCACGACACCAAAAGACCTGGAAAACAAGGCACAGCTTTAGAAAGCTCAGCAACCTTTATAAGGGTATTTTCCTCAGATGATGCTGAGCAGCCAGGTGTTCCATTTTCTTCTGTCGAATAACTCCAACTGCTCAGAAAGTATCCTGCTACGGTGACAGCCACGTCCCCAAGCCTAAGAGACTCTGGACTTCAAACACCTCTAATTCAATGGTAAGAAACAGGCTCCCAGTTCTGAATGACTACTCAGAACGGCCTCTGGAGGAAAAGGCTGAATAGGACATGTCTGTTTTTCACACCATAATCTGCAGCTCAGAGCTGGTCACAATCACTATCGTTCAGTGGTCTAATGTTACTTGGTATAGGTCAGTCTGCTAAAAAGCCATCACAAGCTCACTGCATTGAGCAGTTGCCTCCTAAGTCAGGAGGGATTTAAGATGTGAGCTTGCCTGGAGAATCAGCTCACATCTCATGTCTTTCCGCCACAGCTTTCAGCTCAGACTTCAGGTGCACTGTGAGGTGGGATGAGCAGTGGAGAGGGGAAAAGGAAAGAGGCAGCTGAGAAAAAAAACCACTGTTTTTAAATTCTTATCCTATCTCCATGCTTCTATTACAGAGGACCTCAGGCTGGATAGACACCTGATCATTAAAGTCTGCAAAGAGATCTGTGTGTGACTGGGTGCAGAGAATCAAACCCTCTCAGCAGGTGGAGAAGGTGCAGACACTGATGATTTAAAGTGAGCTTGACACACTTGCCCCAAGCCACAGACAGTAAGACCAGACTCCCTACATTTGAAAACCTTCACATAACATATCTCAGGGACTCCTGGTAACAGTTACAGATGTAACTCAGTTCTGGAAACAGAGCTTCTAGCTCGTTCCAACTGACTACAAAGGACAGAAGTGAAGGAAGTCTGTCTAATAATAGGAATTGATTAATGGCGAAGAAAGATAAGCATAGTTATGTAATTGGGTAGTTGGGACGTAAGTATTGACACTTGCTAAAAATACCTCCCTTTAAAATTAGTTTATTGAGCAGACATGGCTCAAATTGTCTGCCCTGTGCTGAACAGTCATCTACTTTTAGAGCTGCTGTGCAAAGAAAGAAAACCTCGATGCTGTCTTGTCTTCTGTGGTTAAACTGCTGAGTCAAGCTTGGAGGAAAAAAAGAAGTGTAATTTCAATAGGGTATTGTTACGAAAACAGGAATCCAGTATTATTAGCTGGTTATGGCAGGATGGTTTTATCTTTCAGTTATCCACTGTATCTAAAATGGTTTGCATCTGGAGCCAGAAGCCACAAACAGACTTGCAATTGTTTGCCTTTCAAGGGAGGGAGGGACAGAGGGTCAACTCAACGTTTTGGTGCCTTTGAAGCTACTTTGATCACTGCAGGAATAATGAGAACAAGCCTTGTGCACCTACTAGTCATATTATCATAACAAATAAACTTACACTGCTCCTTCAAGGCAACTACCAACTCTTAAACAACACAAGACGCCAAAAGACTTATTTATAGAAACACTCCCTCACCCCCAACAGTATTACATTTATTTTAAAACCTTCTCCTTCCCTAACTACAACAAAAACAGTCTTGTCTAATTACCTCATTCTTCAGTCTGAAAAGCAATAAAAGAATAAATTGCTTCAACAAAGCTCCACCCTTCAAAACCTCCAGATGCTCTGGTTGCAGTTTGCCATTTCACCTTACAGCTTATAAATCCTGGGCTCTGACCACTCACACACTTCTGTCTTTTTGACATTTTGGCTTCTAAAGCTGATCTCGAAGAACATGGAACCAGATGTCACAATAGCCTACATGAAAAACATTTTTCACTCTTAAGATGAGAATAAGCAGCCCCAGAAGAGCCCAACTACACGGTTCACAAGAAGCAGCTTCAAAATTGGGACCAATACAAGGAGTTAGGTAATTTTTCCTGGCATGAAAACATCTTCAGTATATAGTGTTTGGTGTAGAAGTTATTGAGAAGTAAATGGGAATGATCCTTCTAGCCATACACAAGCTAGGTAAATAGGCACTATTTCATGACAGGGGTTAAGTCAAGCTCCACTATATTCTGAATTCAGATTGAAACTCTGAATCTGTAGCCGTGGATACACGTGGCAAACATAAACTGCCTGTTCCTCACGCTGAGCCAAGTTCTTTGTACCTCAGGGTAGCACACCTATGTGAACCCAATTTCAGAAGCAGTCACTCTTAACAATTAAGGTGACAAATCATCCCAAGGAAGAACTGTCTGAAATACAGATGAGAGCTGGGGATCTCCTCTCTCTGAAGCAATTTCATCTTCTCTACGCTTCCAAGTTAAAAAAAAAAAGTCAGATTTTACTCCTCCTAAGTTTTCCAGCCTTATAATCTGTAAGCTACCTTCCATGATGTGACTTCTGGCTAGAACACTTGGCTCAGACTGTCCTGCTGATAAACTGCAGCACTGTTTGCTCAACCTTGCTGGACAGAATGACTGGGGAACGCCAAATCTTGTTAACATTGAAGGGAGCACTCACGTACTTCCTGCAACAACTGAAGCACTAATTCACTTCTGACGCTTGATTTGGCGTCACATCTGGCGCGGGGTTGTTTGGAATTTGGGTTATGTTTAAACAATAATGTCAGTTGACAGTTGCAGGTTAAGAGGAAAGTGTGTATGGAACAAGTGCAGCACGTCACTGATGCCGAGCACCTGATCTGCTCCATTCTGCTTCTGACACAATGGCTGGACTGAAAGGTTAACTGCTGCGGGGTAAGAACAGGCAGACCTGCCAGCTGCTCACTGCAGGCTCCTTCAGTTCTACATGTGGGGATTTTCTAGTGATACATTCCAAATTTGTCTGCTTTGTGAAGCCATTACAAGTCCCAAAATTCTTTTTACTGTAGGGGGACTGCCAAAAGCATGCCTGTGCTCTTCTGTTAGATAAATGCCTGATACGGGGCTTCTCTTTCAACTCCAAGTGGTTCTTTTCATCTGTTTCCAAGTTTGAGGTTACTGATTCATAAAGAAGTTACTGGCCATACACAAAACACTGTAAACAACATTCTGCTGCTTCACTTTTTAACTTGCTACACAATTCCTCCTCTGAAGCTTTTACTCAAAGCCGGTGCTGTGGACAACAGTCCACTGGCTCCAAAATCCTCAAGCTGTTTAAAAGAAAAAGCAGTTGACTACTAGAATACCACTGCTACTGACTTTGAGACATTTGGAGGCAATCAGCTGGCAGTGCTGTAACAGATCAGCAGTAAAAACGTCTTGTTAGGAAGGCAGAGAAATCATAAAAGACAAGAGCAGAGGTTCTGCCAGTATACGTTCACCTTCTGCCAAGACCTCCCCTACCTAGCTGTAAAAGTTTGTCTGGAGGGAGACTGGTCCACAGTATTGTGTCTTCTAAGAAGCGTGTTTTGAAGTTTCCTGACTGCCTTTATTTATAATGTCACAGATACAGCAACTAGGCAATGTGCTTTTACAGGAAAACCCCCCCAATATTTCTGCATCTTGTGGTACATACAAGCACCTCCAAACGGAGGATATACGCAAGGGAGAACTCCCAAGAAAAAAACCTGCTAGTGTACACAAACTATCTAGGGGAAAGCAGATTTATTTACATAGAAGGTTTTGACAGAAGTGCAGGTCAGCACCATGAACCTTTCTATATTCTTGGCAACATGCAATGCTTTTCTTGAAGAAGGGCAATATGAAAAATGACAACTTGCTCTTTCAGGTAAAGGGAACGTTTTTCACGGCACAGTTGATTTTACAACCCACAGCAGGAAATGTGCCACCACCTCCAGTGTTGGACAGTCATTTAACTCTGCTCCCTCTGAGAACAGACTTGAATCTTGAGAGTTCTTGGTTTTGCAAGGGAAATGTGAAATAAAGAATGCTTCACAGTGGAAGAAGAGAATTATCTTTGAGGAGATAGGAGAAGCAGCATACTTAGCTAAGTCTATTGAAACAAGAAAAGAGGCTAGAAAGAAGAAGAGCTAAGCCAGTTGTTCAAAGGCCCTTTTTTGTTACCAGACATCGGAGTGTGTTGTGAAGACTCCATCTTTCAGTGACTCCGGGGACATCCAGCGCACAGGCAGCAAACCTTTCCCTCCTTTCCGATAATAATCTGTCTCGTAGATATCTCTCGTCATGCCAAAATCTGGAAGGGATAAATGTTTTGAGTTTGCATGGTCAAACGATAAACTTTTCCCCTTACACAAGCCCTTGTAACCAACAGGGAATCAGACTTTGGTGCAACGAATCTGCCATCTGTTACCAGGACATTTGGCTTTGCAGACACTTTACCTGCTGCCTTGGGGCAGGTTAGCTTCCCTCCCAACAAAACCAACAGACATTTTCACTACTCACTTCAGTGTGAGAAGTCTGAATGGTTTCAACATATTAATATGAAAAGGTCGAGGATTCATGCCCAAGTTTTGCAGCAAACCTCTGATCTCTGGATTCGGTGATCTCTTTTTGAACAGCATAAAGAGCTTATTTACTACTTAACACTGTTGTCATTATTAAAGAATCTCACATGTTGAGGAAAATGCTTCTTGTTTTTTCTCCTCTCTCCAAAGGTAATCTCCAGCTCCTGTAGGATATTCCATCTCAAATGCTACAGAGGATTAGGCTGTTCGTTTATGTTCCCATGCGACTTGATCTAGGTGAACCTGCTTCTGCAGTGGGGTTGGACTAGATGATCTCTAAAGGTCCCTTCCAACCCTACCATTCTATGACTAACACAGACCAATACTGAAGACATCCTTGGAGTTATACACATGTCCTTTGCTGTAAATAAGTAAGCATTTGCAAGGTTTGCATCTAACAGTGCTCATCTCCTGACTGGAACTCAGACTTCTTCAAGCGTTCTCCTTCTGTACCATCACTTTGACACACAGGCAACTGCTGGATCTTGGATTGGCCTATTTAGACCAGTTACTCTGTTTTCAGATGCTAAGCAAAAAGTTAATCCATCAGGTGGCATGAAATGTCTTACTCCTATTAAATGCTGTCTGGTGAACACAGCAGATCTAGGCAAAATTTCTCCCATTAACACACACCCTTAGTTGCTCCTTTTTTTTAACCCTGGGAAAAGTGGAGTGAAAGGGGACAGAACTTATCCAGTTCTCACAGTCATTATTTCCATAGTCCCTGCAATCATTAAACTACGGCTGTCATTATTACCAGGCTTGGATGAGTGACTGACCACTGATACCTCTCATTCCTTGCCTGTGAGGGACACTGATACCCTCAGTGATCATGACTAAAAAGCCCATCTGTGCAGCTACTCCCTCACTCCCACACACCAGGGTGACTTTATTCTGGCTGAACGAAAATCTCTCGAAAAATGCAATGCAAATAAGCAACAGATAGGCAACAAGCAGAGGGTAGTGTAGCACAAAGCTCTTCCTCTGAGATCCAAACAGACTGAGTTGGCGTGTTCCAGCCAAGATGCTCCTAAAATGCTTCTACATGGAGGGGTTTTCAACACGGGTGCATAAATGAGAGCAGCACACTGCATTTCACCAAATGCTGTCGGGGTAAGCATGCACCACATCAGAGGCAAGAAATGCACCAGCATCCTTCAGCTGAAAGAGCTGTAAAACATTCAGTGTCGGGGGGGAAGGAGTGAGAAAACAAGGATGGGAAGGATTCAAGCTAACTTGCCTCGAACCTGCAGAAAATGTATCAAATCCCCCAAAGACCTTATTTTCTAATTAACTGACTCAAAATGAAATCATTTTTTCTTTCTCCCAAATGACAGGATTACTTACACAAATTATCAAAATAGCTGAGTTAAGCTCAGAGAAAAAGAATTAGTTTCCTACAGCAGAAGGCTGTTGCTATAACATGTTATTTTAATATGCACAACTCAAAAACAGCCAAAAGCTTCAAAATCACCCTCTCCGGAGAGAAGGCTGAAAAATCTCTCTGACACTATTTTGGAGCGATGGTGAAGGGGAAAAAAAAATAGTGGTGTTTTAACAGCAGAGCAGAAGAAAAGTCATCCTGTTGTCTGAAAAGAACAACTCCAGTTCAGACTGGAAAGCACCCAGTTCAAGTCAAGCCTTACGCTCTGCTTCCAAATCAGATGTGTATCATAGAATAGCAGAATCATTTCAGCTGGAAGAGACCTTTAAGATTTTTGAGTCCAGCCTTTGTCCCAGCCCTATCAAGCACTAGACTGTACTTGAAAACAATCCTAAAATTCTTATTCTTGGATCAATAAACAGCAGGTGGAATTATTTTTGCTTGTTAACAGAAAAACAAATGACACACCAGTGGTAAACTACGACATCCACCCAGATGTCTGCAGCATCTGCACCTCAGCTCACTGCTTCCCTTTGTAAACCCACATGCTGTACTATTTCCTCACTGGAGCAACAGCAAGTAGAGGTATTCCAAGAGTTTCAACTCAGTGTTGACTGCTCACAGGTCTTAAATCACAGTAAGCCTTCATAAAGAATGTATATCATTCTGCAGTTTGTCTTTCAAACGGCTTTCAAGAAAGTTAAAACGCCTTCTACAATGCTGGTTTTTCAGGATGATGGGTTTGACTTGTGTAAGAAGTCAAGAAAGCACACCTCCAATTTTCACTGTGAAGTCCTCTGCCACCATGCAGTTTCTTGCAGCAAGGTCTCTGTGAACAAATTTGTTGGCGTTGAGGTATGCCATCCCATCAGCAATCTCTCCTGCCATCTGAATCATCTTCTTCAGCGTTGGAGGTGCTTGGCCAGGATTACTCTGAGCAAGATTAAGATGATAAAACAGGTCAGGGAAATGAAAAAAAAAGTATTTCTACAGCAAGCTGTAACATACTATTGTTGGTTGGGGTTTTTGTTTAATAACATGATTGCAATGCAGCCTGACACGATCCAGGCTGAACAGGAACTTGTGGTTATGTACACCATAGCTTCTGATTAGTTGGAAAACTGCCCATACCAAGCTGTGTTACAAACAGAACTCCCAAACTCTCTTTTGTAACAGGTCATTCCATTTTAGGGAACATAAGCCAGAAAGACTTCCTGGTCTAAGGATGTCATCTCACACCCATGGGGTTTAACTGTCCCTCCCATCACACAGCTCTGAGATACAAAGCACAGAGGGCTTATTTGAGATTTCTGCTGTTTTACCATCTTCACAAAGAACCAGGAGATGTTAAATGTTTTAATTTCCTGTCCTCTAGTTCTCCATAACCAGATGTCTTTTCAATTACTTCTATTTGTAAATAGGAGAACTGTTGAGTTCAACCAGAACTACCTCACATAATCTGAAACATTATTAAGCAGAAGTGTTAGTCGAGCCCTTAGTCCACAGCCATACTGGTATTTTCTGCATGCTGCCTTCAGGATGATTGTTTTTCAGTATCCAATCATTTAACTAATTTGCTCTTGCTACAGGCACTGCCCTCCAGTTACACCATATTCATTCTCTTGTGCTCATACTGTGCTCATGCTCTGTTCCTGTAAGCTCTTCACATCAGAATTTCTAGATCAAGGGCACGACCTGCTGAACTCATTCTCTACACTGATTCGATCGCTTCCCTGACAGGCGACCTGTGTGTTATCTCCATCCTTCTGACCCTGTATCATATATGTGGCTGTCGGACTGCCTGTCTGCACATTAGAGTATGCATACCAGCTGAGAGATAAGATATTTTTACTTTCCAGAGGCAAAAGGCAGGATATAAAACATGAAAAAGAAATTATCCTAACATGCATGCTTCAGCTAGCCAATCTTCTGTTCATCATCTTGATTAGCCAACAGACTTGATTCAAATCTGGAAGACAGGACTCAGCAACACAAGAAGGTGCCTATTCCATGTAGTAAAATGGGCTATTTGCAACAGCTGCCTCATGGAAAAAAAAAAAAAAAGGTGTTGCAGAGATGACACAGCAGATCCTGTTTTGTTCTTAGAGCTTAAGAAGGGGAAGAAGGGCTAATTGCCTGCTGTTTCCAATGCAACGCTGTTTTGCTCAAGATGATTCTAACTGAAGCAACAGAAAAACATCCAGTAACTCATGACTCACCTCTGTGTCTGGCCTCAATGATCTCAGGTAACTTTTGAGGTCCCCACGTGTCATCAGCTCCATGATAACCAGCGTAGGCTGGCCCTGAGAAACAACACCAAGCAGCCGAACCTGGAAGAGGAAAAACAGACATTCAGTTACAAATATAGAACTAATGGAACTGTAGTAATCAATTATTCACCTCGATACGTAGCCCCAAACACCTGTGAACCTGTGGGCAAGGTCTGAAAGTAGATCTGGCTCTACACTTTGACTCATGTTTCACAGGGAAGATGTGCCCTGAACACCCTCATGCCAGTAAGCCCCACGGTCACATGAATCACAGACTTGTTACATCCCTTAGCATTCTGGGGGTGCTGGATTAGATGATCTTTTCAGGTCCCTTCCAATCCTGAAGATTTTGAGATGCTGTGATCTTCATGACTTACCACGTGGTGACAATTGAACTCCTTCATCACCGAAGCCTCATTTAAGAACTCTATCCTCTCACGCATGCTTGCAGACTCATTCACAGTCTTGATGGCCACCCTGGTCTCTGGCTCATCCTTCACCACTCCCTTGGCTATTCCCTCATACACCATTCCAAAGGAGCCTTGCCCAAGCTCCCGACACATAGTGATCTTCTCACGGGGCACCTCCCATTCATCTGGAACATACACTATGGAGAGAAAAGAACAGGTCACAATGTTCCTCTTCTGCAAGCAGTGCTGTCACCATTCTGACACCAACTGACCAAACAGTTTACCTCTCAAAGCCCCAATCCTCAGACCTTGCACAACATATAAAGAGAAACTAGGACTTAGAGGGATCTGAAGTGGCCTCACTACGGGTAGTAACACAATGGGACAGGAATAAGGAATCTTAAAAGCACAAAACTAGGGTGGCAAGAGGATTGAATCAATACTTTAGGCTTGAGCTATTCTTGGGATCCTTGGTTTATTCATTCTTCCACACAGCATCAAAAGTACTTGATCATCTGTGTCTGCTGTATTCTCCATCAACAGATTGATTTTATGACTAGTGGGAAACAGACTCTCTGATCTAAGTAGGCTCTTTGCATGAAACTATTCTGATCACTTGCACACACATTCTTGCACCAGTAAAGGCAGAACTCGCTGCTGCTGGTCTTTCATCTCGGGCAGAAGAGAGAGCTCAGAAGGTGATTGCCAGGAGGGAGGACTGCCTCAGGCAGGAAGACACCTGAGTAGTCACTGATGCTGCTGCCTATCAGTCACCAAAGGAGAGGACAGTTGTGTCACGTGCTCTGGGTGGGTGAAATGACAGGATGCAAGAATTACAGGACGAACATTGACAGACCTTGAATCCGAATGGTGCCACTACAAAAGGACAGTAAAATAGTTCACTGCCACTCTGGCTAAATCCATTAGCCTCCTGAGAGTTTTGGAAACACTATTGCAGCAAGAAGTCTGCAGCAGTAGCACCAAGCTAAGCCAAAACCAGAACTGATGCCTTTGTTTAGCCAGAAAGCTGGATTTCCAGGGTTCTCCATCCCACAGCAATCACAGCACACAGGTTTTCTGGAGATGCAAAGCTGAAGATTCCTGGACTGCCAGGCTCATTCAGCTCCCGCTGCTATCAGGGACAGCTGACACAAGAGCTGCCAAGAAGTTCAGCTACACAATGAGCAGGCACAGCCTCCTCCAACACTGAAGTACAGGAAAATAACACAGACATCTAGAAAGCAATAAGAGCACATTGTTCTGGGAACAGCAATTTTAAATAAGTTGTTTTTTCCCTGTATGGCTTTAAACAGAAAATGCCAAGAAATTAAAGACACCCTCAAAGCTCCGCATCTGACTTGAAGACTACAATTATTTCACTCTGTTAGCAGAGCACTTAACACAAATACACAAAATAGGATCTAAACACTGCCACAGTCTAATGCTTCTAAATACCACCATTGCCAAATATATACATCAGTCAAAAACACATTAGGTCAGTTTGAAACCAGCTTTAAAAAAAACCCTGTTTTGCCAGCTAGAGAAAAGCAAGCTTTTCTACACTCCAGATACTGAAAGAAATGAATGTGGATTGCATCAAACAGCCATGTTCACTTTAAATTTCCTGCATGTGGTATGAATGGAAGGCCATAAGATTGCTTTCCCCTTTCCCTTAACTGTGGAAAGTTGTAGGAGAGTTTTGTAGTGATGGAAAATGAGGAGATAGTAAGTGTTACTATTTTCCGTGTGAGAAGTACATAGAAATAGGCAGTGGGTCTGTTCTGATAGGTCAGAGTAGGGCTCAGAAAGGGCAAGCAAAGGCAATGAATTCATGAATTCTTCCTTCATTCCAGGGAAAACATCACTGGATGGCACATGATAATTTAAACATGAAACTAACGCTTCCAAGTTTTCCTCAAGTGAATAAACGACATGAAAAAGATGAAAAAAACCTCCCTAGTTTCAGCTGACAGGTGATATTTACATATAATCAGTGACAGACTCCATAGCTGTGCTAGTAAAATGAAGAGGAAAGGGTTTCACAACATCCCTTCTAGGGTTTCTTACCTTTCCAAGGTCAGATACAACCAGAACATACGGAAGAAAAAGCATGAGAAGCGTAAGGCAGCACTTACCATCTGAAGCACTGAAGTACTCGGGGTTCACAGAGGCATAAAGTACTCCATTGCCCAGTCTGTCACTGTTCCTGTGGAAACAGTTTTTCCTTTTTTAATCTTTAAACCTAGGTAAATTTCAGACCACCTCTCCTTCAGCTTCTCCACCGTTTAATCAACCACAGAATACTTTTTGTGGTATGTGGAGAGCTCTTCAAAGAAGACAACGTAAGTTCTTCTTCTACCTGACATATTCAATGGGAAAACAGCCCAGAAGAACTTTCCCAGGAAAGCTGCAGTCTTCTCTGTAACAAACCAGTACCAGGAAAGTGTGAACAGAAGCTACTTGTGGCTGTTGGGTAAACTGCCTTTAAGAAAGACAGCTAGCTGGTGATACATCCAAGAGACCTGTGGCTGAGAACACACTTTAACATCACCCCTTTACTGTGGGAAATAAGTGATCTGGTAAAGGACAAGATGGTTTTAGTAGGGAATTCCATTCAACTGTGTTTCTATTTTTTTATTTTTAGAACACACACACTGTCCTCCGTCCCAGTTTTACTGGGGTGATTTTCAGAAGACCACCTATTTATTCAGCACTGCAAGAGCCCTTGCAGGAGGCAAGCTGTAGGTCAATCAGACCTCAGAAAATCAAAGGCAAAACATTCTCCTGTGCTAGAACAACAGTTTAAAGGAGGATGAGTTATCAGGCATTTCACCTAGGAAAGCCCAAGGGAAGGCCAAGCAGGCATTGTACTTCACTAGACACAAAGCCCTTTACGGAGTGCCTGTGGAGAACTGGTACTACTGTCTGCACACAAATGAATTAGAGCTGGAAATAATGGGATACTCAGTGATTATAATTTATATGAGTGTAATAAAGGCGCTCCATATGTAGAAAGCAGCAAGGATGAACATTTGCTCTGACTTCCATTAAATTCTCATTATGTATTTTAATTAACATACACAAAAAAAAAATATCACTGGTTGAAAAAAAAAACCCACAAACTGAGGAAAAAAGATCACTACAACAGTCCCCTAGACTACCCTGTCCAGGATGGAATTGAAGTGGTTGTAAAGACTTCAAAAAACCCTCTAAAATGCACAGGGAAGCAAATCAACCTCAACAGAACTGAGTTTTCATTATTTACACTGGCCCATATTTCAGTCGAATCTCCTGATGACACAGGTTCAGTGTCTGCCGTCATTGTCTCAGTGGATACATTTCTGACAAGCCTTCCTCCTCCCTCTCAAACATGATACTGTAACAAAAAGCTTCTTCATATCTCAAGCAGCAGCCAGATGCTTGCTGGTAACTCTAAACCAGCTCCTTTTGCACACCAACATGACAGAAACCAGCTTCTTGTGTCCCCTGAATGCCATTTCCCTTTTTAATTTGTAACTTGCTCCATGGGCACTGACTTGAAAACAAACGTTCTCTCTCCTGCAGTCAATCACAAGCACATACAACTCACCTCTTCTTGTTGAAGACGTACAGCATTATCAGCAATCCCCCAATGATGAGCAGGAAAGCAATAGGGAGCACAATTATCAAGTGCAGGAAGTTGCCATAGTTTGCTGCTGCAACCAACAAGAAAACAATTGTTATCAGGGTTTCTATGAAATCTCCATTAACAAAGAAACATTCAAAACCCACTCAGTGTATTTCCATATAGGGAAGAAACCAAAGTGCTCATTTTCTTGTCCGATGTGGAAAAACGTTCTCAGAGACACTCCCTGACTGCAGATGAGTGGCACGAGAAAACAGGCAGTGAAAAGCATTAATTTTGTATAGAACAGTGTCTGCTTGGGGTTTGTTTTCACAAGCTATGCGTAAGGACTTACATTCCTCAGAGAACAATCTGTAATTGTTCACTTGAATATTCACCGTTGTATCATCTTTTGTTCACCTTGCAATTGCTGATACTTAGATTCAGAAGGCACACACGCTGTTCTTCGCTGCTAGTGCTTCAAAGATCAGCAATAACAAAACCAAAACTGAGTAAAACTCAGAGTTCCAGTTTTCAGTAGATACATCTTCTCTACAACTAAACACACAAGTTGTTGAGAAGGTTCTCTGTGGGCATCTCTGTGGTATTCTTCTGAAACATAGATGAGTCCCATTGTCAGGACCAGCATCATCCCTTCATCAGGATGTTCTCTTACCAGACAACACTCAGGAAACACTCAAATCAAGGGAACATTATCACATTGAAAAAGCCTACCAGCCATAAAACAAATTACTTGCTTCTGTTTTTGCAATCTTATGTAGGTTTGCCTTACAGCCAGAGGTTTTGTGCAATTCAACTCCATGTAGTTATGGCTAACATTCCATTCCCAACATAGCTGAAGATCACAGAAAGCCACAGCAGTGTGCTCAATACACCCACCACCTGGTTGCAACCTCTTGTATGTACACAACACATGCAAGAAAAGGACCACACCTCAGAAACACCTCCTGGTTACCAACACTTGTCAAAAAAGGATGGAACAAATAGTTCCTGAGGAAGCATCAGCAAATAAGGAGTACTCAGCACAGGTAAGACAAACACAAAGAATGATTAAAAAGACGATAATTCCACAGTGTGACACAGCCAACAAACACTCATCTTACATTTGGGTTGCACATAGAAAGATATTGGCTCAGTCCACGACCCATTTCCAGCTAATGAAGTAGCCTGGACTCTAGCAGAATAGTTTCCAGGGTTCAGGTGAGTTAGTTTAGCTCCTCCAAGCTTCTTGTATTCCTGTCTGGAAACACATTCTCGTTTCTCCTAAAAAGCAATTCACAGTTCCCATTAGTATCACCACACTCCTTGGATCTTGAGAAAACAACATAGCTGCAGAATAAGCTAATTTTTTATAACTAGAAGCCTCATCTGATGACATGTAGGATTCAAAAGCTGTTACAATAAAGGAAACAAAGGAATGGCATTGCTGGTTGGGTGTTTGAAATCACAGTTCGTATCTTTGTTCTGCAGCACTGCACAGGAGTGTGTTAAGAAGGATCCCTTTTTGTGTATAAATTAAGAGATACACAAGCAGTAGTCAAATCCTCACCTCTCCATGCTGCCCATATTTGATTTCATACATGAGTATAAGCCCATTTGGATTTGCAGGCTCAAGCCACTTCAGGTAGACAGTATTTTCTTCTTTTGCTTCCCATGCGACCGTTCCTGGAATGTTATCTGCTCCTTCTGTAAAACATTTACAGGTGATGTGAGAAGAACACCTATTACTGAAACAGGAACTTATGCAACAACTGAGGCAAAGAAAAAGTTCATACTATTCTTTAGGTATCAAAGGATTGCAGTAGCATTACTTAAAGATCTAGAGAACAAAATGCACTGGCTGGAGAGATTAGCAGGGTGTGAACTGCTAGCTGCCAGAAAAACAGTCCAGTGTACACAGCTTCACCAGGTACGGGCTCTGTGTCAGTCCCTGTGCTCTATGTGCCAAAAGAACCTGTTTATCAGCATCTGGTTCTTCTTTCCAAACCTTCCACTACACCAAAATGGGTGTATAGACCGCTATTCCCACCATAATAGCAACCAGTCTGTAAATAGCTGTAAATACACAATATCTGCCCCACTGACACCCCCTTCAAACATCCAGCCTTAGGAAACCTGTTGCAGTGTAAAACCTGAGCCTCATCAGCAACTCAGGAACTGCTTTATCCCCATTTCATTCCTGAGAAGTTTAAGTGTTTCGTTCAGAAGTTAACTGGAATTTGAAGACAAAGGAAAAAGGGCACTTGTTCAAAACCACAGTTGTTAGGTTTAGAATAAAACAGAATTGTTTAGCTTTTAATTGTCAGAGGCACGTGCTAAAAATCTGGGAACACTTATTTCCTTTTCCCTAATCTCAGAGATTTCCTCGTTTCCTTGAAATAAGCAACACTTTTTGCTTTTTTACTGACACAGCTGGATTTGGATTATGATAGTCTTTCCTTCCAGAAACAAAACAAAATTGCTACCATTCTGCAAAAGATATTCCCAGACATCTGCTGGAGTCAAAAGCTCTTTGCTGGATGCATATGAGCTTACACTAAAAATCATCTCTATTCTTCTCAGAAGAAGTACAATCTGCAAAAGCCCCAAACATGAGCACAGCATTCAATGCCTCCTCTTTGAAGTACTCTGGATGCTGGCAATTGGGCACAAAGCAACACAGTACTCCTCCTGTTTGCAGGCTGGACAAATGCATGGTCATTCTGGGACAGAAGAAACATTTGGCAAACACTCCCATCAGTAACACTCTGACATCTGCAAATGCTTTAGAGCTACACATTAGCAGAGAAACGTTCCCCTGCCTCTATACAGCAAACTGTGGGTCTCACCTGTATCACTGGGAAATAGATTCTCTCACAATTATCTCAATAGTCAATGCACACACTTCTATCTTTCTTCAGATCACAGGACAAACTCCAGGCATTTCACTCAGTACACACAAGAGATCAGTCAAGGACATTAAGCTACCATAGACAAGTTTTATACAGTTGCACGGGATTGGTTTTGTGGTGGTTTCTTTTTATTACATCCCAACCTTTTGCTAATTGTTTTTGGAGAGTTTTGTCCTCCTTCAGAGTGATCTCTCCCCAGAAAACCAAGCAAAGCTTTGTACTAGTGAGAGCTTACCTGAAGGCATGGTTCTTGCAAAGACAAAGTTGGAAGCGCTACAACCAAGTGTGTCAGCTTCGTGGTTGCAGCTGTGAATATCAATGCGGTAAAGAGTAAAAGGCTGGAGATGGGAGATGACAGTTCTCTCCTTGCCATCCACTTTGGTCTCAAAGAAAGGGTATTCCACCTCACTCTCCTCTGAGTCAGAGACGTTGGTGAAGTGATCTGTCCCAGTCACATTCCTGTTTCGAGTGGCCAAAGTGGCATTTGCGATTCGGAACACGTCCCTCCGCTTCCGATCAGGTCTGTGGAGCAAACAGGCAGGCATACAAAATGTCTCCAGAGAACACAGCTCCAGCAAAACTGTGTGAAAATGCCCAGTAAAACAGGTAACTGCTATTAAAAACATGGAGAAAATGAAACTGCCAAATAAGACAAAAGCTTTCTCTGACCCTGCAGCATGTCAGCACATCCTACTACTGTCCTTTTTGGTCAGAAAAAAACCAAAGCTCTGAAGCTCACACCGTGAATCAAGATGCTCCTGCAAACTTCTGACCTCACACAATAAAGTAAATAGCAGAAATGGCTTCTCTGGTAGTCAATAAGCATCCTGGATTTGTATTTAACAACAGGAATATTGATGCTTTAAATAAAAATCACATGTTAAAGGTTGAAAAGGTTAGGGGAAAAACTGTTTGAAATTTGCTGGGTTAGCAGAACTAACTCTCAGTGGGGTGAACTTTCTCTTCAGTTGTAATGAAGTTACAGGTTTATTGCACTCAGAAAAGAGACCTTGGAAGACAGATAAAGACCATGAATGTTACCCACCACTCATGTGTGGTTACTCGACTTCTCTCACCTAAACAAAGCTCTACAAAGGAACAATCTTTCTGTGTGAGAACACAGGATATAAATACTGTACACAGCAAAGAGTTCACTGAGCAGCTTGGCTTTGCCTTGAGTTGAGAACTTGATGATTTACAGCAAAATTACTACCTTCTCAGGTCTGAGACACTTTGGTAATGGTCAGGACTGAGTATCACTACAAGCACCAATATGATAACACTCTTTTACACATTTGGGTGGTATCAGCTAACTAACAGGATGGCTACATATCAGACTTGCCACTTGGTCTTGTGTCATATCCAAGGCTGCCTTGAACATGAACACTAACTACATAGGGCATATGCTGGCTTTTCCAGCTCCTGCTCTCTAAAGTTTGCAAGTATGCTCTCTCCTGGAAACAACACACCATGGGAGTTACAGAAGAGAGTCACACTACAAGGACAGTTTTGGGTTTATCCCACCCAAAATCACCTGGGCAGCTCCCATTTAGCACCTGGTCAGTGCAGCGGTTACCAAAGACAAGGGTGAAGTCTAACACATTTCCATCACAGAGCAAGTTACAAACCAGGCAAATAAGGCCTCCCTCAACCACACAACAGAAGAAAGATGACTCAACAGGACAAGTTAATTTACTGTCAAATATACTGTCTTAGTACATTCAGCCACAAAACAGCATGCTGCAGAAAAAGAGCCAAAACCAGGCTGACTTGGTTTTGAAATCTTCTGGCAGAGGCTGGATGAAATATATCTTTTTTTTTTTTTTTAGTTCACTACAAATCCTTCCAAAATCCTTTTACTATGTCGTGAGCAGTCTTTCTGACACTCTCAGATGCCATGTAAACCACAGCACAGAAATAAATGAAGACAAGGAAAAAAAAACCCTCCTGAGCTACCAAGAAATTCTTGTAAGCATCATACAAGCAAATGTCTTGTCAGTGAGGTATGGGGGAATTCGACAGGAGATGTAAGTACTTGCACCTCCTCTACACTGGTATTTATGGAAGCTACTGAACACACTCACTTTGCTTAGGATGAGTATTCATCTACTGCCTTAATTCAATGGAAAGAACCAACTGTTGAACCACTAAAAGCCCATGAGATGCCCAGCACTGAACTGATCAACATTTGCACAGATTTTGTGATAAAAGTAGTGAAAAGAAGAAGTTCATCTTCAATCAATCACAGAGACACACCACAAACCCTTGTGCCAACACAAGAACACAAAAGGCATGACTTGATCTAGCACTGCTTTGAGTTGATGCATGAACCTTCAGCTCTTAGGAGGGGCAGGAGTACAGCCCTACACTTGCCTTTGGGGAAAAACATGAAGAGAAAGCAACACAAAATCTGCTGGTGGAAAATACAGTCATATCATGGAAGGGAAAAAGACGTGCAGGATAACCTCAGGGCAAACACCATGAGATCTGACACCAGTGCTTTTTGGTCAAGCAGCTTCCTGCTTTCATGAAAAACAGATAAAGACAAAAAAAACAGTCAAGAAATCAAGGAAAAGTCTAGAGATAAAAGATGAAAATTCATCTCCTCTGTTAGAAGAGAGGAAAAGAAATGTGAGAGAAGAACAAAAAATAGCACTACGGAAAGTGAAATCAAATTGGAATTAAAAATAAGAAAATAATATTGGTCATTTAACAAAAACTAGGTATCCTCATACTTTCTGTCTATTCCAAAGTTCCTTCTGAGATGCTTTCTATTACACACAGAGCCTGTGTCGTCCTGTTCATTAGAGAACCAAAAAACTTCATCTCCTCGTCCTACTGTGGCTGGGAATCTCTCTTCAAGACTAACCAGAGTCCTGATGTTTGATATCTACCTCAGCACTGCAGTAATACACACAGGGTCATCCACAAGTTGCACATGAGATTAGATCAACAAGCTTTTTAAACAACCTTAAAACCACCCTGGCAAACAGTTTCATGCTGCATCTCTTGCATAATATCCTAGAGACAGGTAAAACACTGGAAACAAATAATTCAACTGAGGCTTGCATTAACACATTAATTTACTTCTTCCCTTGGGAAAGGCAGGGGAAAAAAAGACAACAGCAAGTAACAAGCTGCTCAGATTTGCTCCATGGAGACCTGTCACCAGCTTGTAATCTGTAATTTCTCTGATGTACCAGCTCTTTGAAGTTGCTTAGCTATTTCTGAGCATTGTACCTTATCTGCCCCTGCTGTAACAAAACACACCCTCATGACAGTAAGTTAAGAAAAAAGAGAAATGGATAATCTTTCAGGAAATCCTTTGTGAACTGGTTGTTTGTTTGCTACTATCCAAGTTCAAGGTTCTATAAGTTTCCTTTGTGAGAGGGAGAATGCAAGAATATTTGGGAGAAAGTACCACATTTTAAATGGCAAAGCTTTGGTGAAATTAGATAAAAAGAATCCTTTTTGAATGGACTTTCAAGTAGCTGAGATCTGACACAAACTCCTTGCTGTGCTACTTCATCAAGTCCAAAATCAGAGAACGTCTACAAGATTTCACAATGCTCAAGAATCACTTCCTGGTCAGTCATGGTAGCTCTTACTTCTCTGTACCTCGTATCTTTCCTGCTGGTTCTCACCATCAGTAGAGAAACACTGCACAAGTGCAACCACAATTACTAAATGTGACTCAAACAGCTCAGATACAATAGCTGGCACTTCCAAGAAAGGCAGTATTCCTCATTTTTTTGGATAAAGCTAAGAAGCTCTGCACATACCAGAGTCCCAACCCCAAACAAGTCAATCCAAACACACTCTTGAATAACGGCCCCCCCAAAAAAAGTCACAATGGAGAGCCATACAAACCAGTTTTAATGTGCAGCAATACCACACTGAGTTCTTAATCATAGGACTTTACTATAAACTTCAACTGCCAACAGATAGAACGAGGTAACAGGCATGATTGAAATCTAATGACTTATAGACTGTAATGTAACAGCTATACACTGTGTGCTAAGGCCCAGGATCCAATTACCTAAAAGAAGAAGAGCTCACATGATGGATAAATTGGAAGCTCCAGGATCAAAACCACCAATTATTTCAGTAGTATCTACTCTGTGTTATAGCATAAAATTGTTACTATTCCATTTAATTGCATAAGCAGGTAGTGGTGACTGTGGAAGAGGAGGCATAATTAACACTTTGCTGCAGCACAGACCCAGGAAACCCATACACCTTTGCAATCACTGCAGAGAGAAAGGAAGACCAGTTTCAACTCTGTGAGGTGACTATGCCCTCAATTTCAAAGGCAAATAAATCTTCAGATTAGGAACACAAGCACTTAAATGGCTATTTAGAAAAAGATCTCATCTGAAATCCTTTGTCTGCCACATGTTGCTCATCTCTGAAACCCTTATAGACAAAGAGCTCCTCAAGTGACTCTCGACTCTGAAAAGAAACCATCACTAAAGCCCTTGAAAAATAAAGGTAAGGACCCTTACTACTAGCTAAAATTGAGAGGAAGAAATGAAAATTAACGAATGAGAGAAGCTGCAAAAGCTGTAGGATAGTCTCAGATAAAGAAGAAAGACAATGTTTACGTGTTGCAGTCGTAATCTACTCAGGCTTTCAGCATTTAGGAATCCTCAGCTCCAGGAAACATTAGAAAAATGAAACCAATAGAGCCCCTTGCAAAGATAAAGTGTTTAAAATGCACTACCTGGGGACAAAGATGGAGTTGTGAAGGAAGTTCTCAAAGACTTTTCGGTACTCTGCTTCCTCCTTCTCAGCTTGCTTTTCTGCCTCTGTCTTGGGACAAGCACAACAAGGTCCTTTTTCTCCCCCACAGCCCTCTGGCTTGGTGGGTTCAGTGGCTTCTTCTGTATCAATGGTCCCATCTGCATATCTTCGAATTGGGACTTTATCTTAAAAGAACAAAACAGAGGTGGCTTGCTTCTTTTCTCTCCATATCATGAATACAGCACCAATTCATGTTTAACCATTCCCTTTTACTTGCTGTTATTCACAGGAGAGTTGTGAAGCTGAGCGCAGGCTTAAATTCTTGCCAATCAAGTGCACAGGCAGGTAAGAGTCACAGGCATTTCAACACAACCACGTTTTGGTTCCCTACCTTTGGAGCAGTAATTGTGCCTGTAAAGGTAACTGTCCTGAGGTTGCTGCTGCCATCGTACGATGTAGTATGAGAGGTTGCCGTTGGGAAGAGAGGGAGGATTCCATTTCACAATCAGCTGGGATGAGGAGTTGGATGCTGAAATAACATCCAAGGGAATGGATGGCACTGGATGAGAAAAAAGAAAAGAGAGAAAGGTATTTGC
Organism: Urocolius indicus; assembly: GCA_013401255.1. Classification (NCBI taxonomy): domain Eukaryota; kingdom Metazoa; phylum Chordata; class Aves; order Coliiformes; family Coliidae; genus Urocolius; species Urocolius indicus. The sequence goes on from WBNH01010236.1 coordinate 580,314, forward strand.
ATCAAGAGTATTCTACAATGTATTTTGATATAACAAATCCCAATCCATTTCCACACTGCAAGAAAAAAACAACCTTAATTCAAACAGAAGATTTCCTATTCCACTAGCAATGCTTAGCAAGGGTTCAACTGCAACCAAGTACAATATCAATCTGAAATGGTACATAAATTTACCTTCGCCAATAGACAAAGTCTGAAATCCTAACTCAAAAAAACTCCCATAGAATCATTACTGTTAGAAAAGACCTTGAAGATCATTAAGTCCAACCACTAACCTCACTCTGCCAACTAAACTAAAGCAAACCACATTCCTCAGTATCTCATCTGTGCATCTTTTCAAGATCTCCAGCAACAGGGACTCTCCCACCTCCCTGGGCAGCTTGTTCCAATGCTTAATAACCCTCTGGGTGAAAACGTTCTTCCCAATGTCCAATGTAAATGTCTCCTGGCACAACTGATGTCCATTTCCTCTTGTCCTATCACTCATTACTGGAGAGAAGAGACTGAACTCCCACCTCACTACAACTCCCTTCCAGGTAGTTGTAGAAAGTGATGATGTCTCTCAGCCTCTCAGTTTCCAATGAAAATGGTGTTTGAGCAACCACAGTTTTAATTCAAACACTGCTTTCACAGTGATGGAGACTTTAGCATTACACACATCACGTGCCAACAAAGTCAAATGCTGTGTTAACAACAGAACTTGCACAATAATATAACGAGCATACCTGGGGCATTATCAACCTCTTACCCAAGAGTTCAGGATCTCACCTGCAGCATTGGTTCGTATATACACAATTTCACTTTTTGCTCCATGAATATGATGGTTTTCCATCATTGTGAGGGTTACAGCCTTGACATAAATGGCATATTGAGTCCAAGGTTTCAATCCCTGCAGCAGAATTCCAGGGTTGTTCTCTTTGTTGGGTGGCAGGTCAACATCAACCATGTTCCAGCTGTTGGAGCCACAGGCATCTTGCCCATCGTACTCTGTCACATTTTTGAATGGTCTGAAATGTTACAGAAAAGAAGTAGTACAAAACATTTTCCCCTCAAAATTGTTACATGACTGCCACACTTCCACATAGCTACATGAAACAAATAAGGCTTAGTTGTTTTTCACAGCACCACACAACTCGGAGTTCAGCTTTGCTGCAGGTCTTGCCTTCACTCACTAGCAATAAGGCAAACTCCTCCAAGAAAACGCTAAATTTCTTATTGTGTTTTTTTTTTTTTTTTTAAACCCAAACCAGACATTGAAATGCCTCAAACAGATTTAGATTTTAGTATATATAAACCAGAAGTGACTCAAAAAAAATTACTGACAATGGCTTAGCTTTTCACCAGAAAGAATCCAAACTTCCCTGTCTGGCTTTTTTCTCCCCTTCCATTTCCATGCAATACAAACAAACTTATTTAAGTTGTAACATTGGCCCAAGAGCATAAAAATACTACTTTTGTCATTAATTACTACAGTCATCAGCAGTAAGTTGAATGCATCATAGTCCACCATCAAAATGATGTTCAAGCGATGCTGGACGTCAGCATTTGGCATTTCTTTGTCTCCCAGCCTTGCTCTCTGTTCACCAGCACTCTGAACCTCCCTGTTATATCTCCAAATTGCTTGGAGAGTTACTAGTGTGCTCAGTAGTATTTTGTATTATTTTTACACTGGAGACAGGACAGCGATGGGAAAAGGCAGAAACACCTACCAAGAAATTAGGGTCTCTCCACTAACTGCCCTACTCTTCCATTACCAAGAAATACTAACACAGAAAACTACCAGAGCCAGATAATCTAAGTAACACCAAAATCTGAGTAGACAAAGTCATTAAGGTGACAAGGCAAACTCCTGATCTGTGATGCACTCTAGTCTGTACAACAACTAGAAAAGGGAAACACCTCAGTAAAAGCGGCACTTGGAAGACATAACACACGAACTGGAGAAGGTGTCAACAGTCAAAACAGAATTGCCTGCTTAGACTGGATGTCTCTGATGGCATCTACTTACGCTTCTTTGTAGTAAACAGTGAAGCTAATGAGGTCTCTGTAATCTGGAGGCCGATACCGTTCCCACGTTAGTTTAATGCGATTCTTCAGCGTGGTGTTGGAAACGAAGCGCAGAATGTGGCTCTCGCCTGCAATACAAAAGGATGGCACGGGACACAGTTAGCATCACATCACCTATTAGTTTCTGCTGTTTCTGAGGTATCAGGGGTTGCTAATTAGCCTCTTCAGCAGCACCTATGATACTACAGTGTATCAACAGCCTTTGTCTCTGTGGAGCTTCGTGTTTCATCCTACTACACTTGAGTGACTAAGGGTAAGTAGTGCCACGGGCATTTTAGAATACGTTGAAGCTACCTGTCTTTATCTTTTTCTGAAGCAGATTTTGTTTTAATACATCATCAGAAAGCTCTTGAAAACTACTTCAGACTCTCCCTGAGTGAGCCCTGGAAGTCCCGTTTATTCACAAGACCGGTCTGGAAGTGCTAAATTCATCATCCAACACCAACGCCCAGAGCAGTAACTGGCTCTGTGTTCTCCTCTTCCAGGACAATTTCTGACAATGGCAATTTCTTTTTTTGCTGGGGAATGGACAACATGGAAAAGACAAAGGAGTTTACATTCCTATTCATGAGAGTCTGCACCAAGAACTCCAAAACTCAGTTCATATACGGCACAACCATTTGATGGCAGCAGCTTCCAGCTACTCTTCTGAACAGAGCTGGATGGAAGCCGGTAGCTTGGAAATGAATGGCTTCTCACTACCAACTCCCTGAGCCTTCCAATCCAAAACAAAATAGCATTTTAAAAACTTAGTTATTGGATGAAGGAAAAGTGCTCTAAGTGTCAACTGTGAGTTACTTTCTAATGTTCCATAGATGTCTCTGAAAATAAAAGGGGTATCACCCTCATGTACACTGGCACTATTGGTGCTATCTTTTCAAAGGCAGTTTAGCTTTTGTTGATTCTTTTCCCCTTCTCAGAGTCAGAAAGCTTTCTGTAATGGTTTTTTAAAAAAGCAGGCAGCGGCTGGCACTGGTCTCAGTGGTAGTAAGGACTGACTGTGTCTGTAACTCCTCCAGGACTGCAAGCCTTTGCTCTATTGAATGTGCAAAGAATGGAGTGTGCTTACAACAAGGATCTATGCCATCTGCATTTATGCATCGTGCCTAAACAGACATTCAGAGTATGTGTCCCAGTTTTGTAAACATCATCCAGAACAAGGGGACTTGACTTAAACACAGGATCCATTTTAATTTACTCAGCTCCAAGAACACCACAAACAGACCAAACACAAAAATGCATGGTCAGTTTTAAGAGTTTGAGGTTAAATTCATAAGCATCCCGTTGTCTTAATTTCTAGACGAGATCTCGCTGTTAAACGTGTTGGCTACACCTGCAGACTTGATGTGCAGACCACTGAAGCCCAAAGAGGACTTTCCAGTAACTCTGACAAGTGCAGAATCCAAAATGAAATGCAGAGATACTGCAGTTTAGGAATAGTGTAGACACCAACAAGTGTTATAAATCCAAAAGCAAATAATTTGACTTTAAAGCACAGAAAACTGAGTTTACAGGCAGCATTTCTAGCCATGAGGTACACTATTCACCAGGAGCTGGAAACAAGCCTGAACGTAACAGGAATAGTTTGTATTGGTGTCTACAGAATTGTTACTCAGCAGCCTCCCTCGTACCAAGAAAGAGTAGGTATCAGAGAGGAAAATGCCTACAACCAGGTAGATTTATGAAGGAAACTGCTCCTCACTGGATAAACCAAAACCCTAGATCTTATTTCTCATTTCCCAGGTATGTTCCTATTGTTATATGATGCCGCTGTCACAAAAAAAAAAGGGTATTTGGAAAACTGTTGTCTTCAGCAAATGTTTTTACACAGATGAGATAGTCACTATGCAACCACATAATTTTCCATGCATGCAAAGACAATTTCACAGCTACATTTTAAAAACTGGAAGTTCAGTGTAATTTCTCAACTCTAAATACTGTAATGGTCAGCAACACGGCAGCATGTTGGGCTTTGGTTTCTTTGACATCCCTCCTTATGCAGTTTGCCTTGAGATCTTTGTGTTTGTTTGTTTACTTACAAGAGGCTCTCTCCCCATTGTTCCTTGGATTTATATCTCCTTTGCTCTGTCGTCCCTTGGTTCCTGAAACTTCCTCCATACGGTAAATCTCAGAAACACAGAGTTTAGGATTAAATGCAAAGTACATTTTCCCCTCCTTGATCGTCAAATTATGATGGTTCCAGTCCCACAGCTGCTGGAGATTGTGGTTGTCAAGCACGTAGAATGAGTAATTCCTAGAAGGAAATTTTTTGAAGGGAAAATATTAGTTTTAATTCACAGCCAATTCCAACCAAGAACAGCTTTATATAAGAAAACTTTTAAACACTATGCTTCCTCTTATTACTTCAAATTGGTGTTCAGCAGAGGAAAGGATTTTCTCCCCTCCCAGGGAACACGTTTTCCCACAATATTCATTTTGGTCAGAGGGCAGGGAAATGGCTGTAACACGGGGCTCCAAGGCTGACACCACACCATGCAAAGCCCACTCCAACAGGTGTTTTAATAATTGTGTCCTCTCAACAGCAGATCTCTACACTGGATTTTTCCATCTTGTGGCAAATGGGAAGCAGTAACATTACATACCTTATGGGAGGAAAAGTATGGTGCAGCTCTGACAATAAAATACAGCTGTGAACACAGCTGTCGTGCTTATGCTTACAAAAGCAATTATAAGAGTTTGCATAGCGAGGTTTCCTTGTCTCTCTGTCTTAGTTTACAAACTCTTGGCCCAAACAAGATTTCCTACACTGTCCCAAGTACAGTTGTGCCTATACATCAAAACTTGGCAGTAAACAGTTGCAGTGACTGCACAGTGCAGGATCCACGCTTCCAAGTACAGAATGAACACCACAGGCAGCAGTGTGTGCTGAGCCCATTCCCTAAGCACAGCAGTGGAATAACATCAATATCCTTTACTTCCACAGACACTAAATGTGTGTAATTTCTATTACATGTTAAGAAGAATTTCCTGGTACAGTTCAATCATGCTGAATTGAAACAAATCCACCAAACCAGGTGCAGCAGAAACAAAATTGTAGGCTCTGTATCAGCAGCAAGACAACATCTGCAAAGAGACTGACATTTTGGGATAGCAGGGACAGGAATGTACAATTGGGAAATGAGTTAAAGGTCTGTGTACCTGACAAATCCAAATCAAACCATCATGGCAGCATTTGTTATACTTCTGTGGAAAGCCTCAGCAGCGTTAACTTAATGAACATAAAATCCATTATTAACACAATGAAGCCTTGCAACCTCTGCAAGCCACTTTGCATTGGTAAAGCCCACATCAACCTAGCTAAAATAGGCTGTCTACAAATCCTTTTAACTACTGTCACAGTTTCTGCAGACAAACTATGGGGCTCATAACAAGCTGACATGGTTTTTCCTTCAACTACTTCATTTAAAAGTTAGCATTAATTCCTCCCTCACTCAACCTGAAGCAGAAACTGTGCGTTCTGCTTGCAATCTGCACAGAGCACAGTTGCAGTTTCTTGCAACGTACCAAAATGCATTTACATTGTTCTGAAAACACACACAGCAAAGCGGTTTCTCATATTTCCAACTGTTCCCTAATTATCCAGGACTTGATTGCTAATGGAGTCAATATACACGGTAGCACTCCAAATGGATGCTGAGAAGAATGTCCTCAGCTGACAAGGGGGAACAGACATATTTGTGCTTTAAACGCATCTTGCCAGGAGAGGAATGCTCAGCTGCATGTGGGATTTGACAGACATCACCAAAAGCTGTGTTTGAGACACCTATTACTCTGTTGCAGATGACTAAAATCCCTGCAGCTCCCTGTGCACTGCTGAAAAGATGACACTTCACTGTTGTTAGCTGCATTGATTAAGTGATGGCAACCAAGCTTTTGAGGAAATACTCAAAAAGCTGGACTCAGACTGAACACAATAAACAGAGGTGTGGTTCCATGACTATAGAAAACCTCTTAAATATTTAATAACAGCCTAGCCTGTCTCACAAGTGGGAAAATTAAGCTTTAGACACTAGAGAGAATTCTTGTATTAAAGCAATGTGTCTAAGCTTTCAAGACTGTGAATAAATGAGGCCAATCAAGCACACACTGGTGCTTGACACAACTGCACAGCAACTGGGCCAGAGTTACTGCAGCTCATACATTAAAATCATCTGCAAAAAGCTTGGGCAGCCACCTGAGGCAAGGCAAAAGGGTCCTGAGGGTTCATTTATACACTGGAAGTATAAATTAACGGAAGTTATTCTAGCATCATTCAAAGCATCAGGGAAACCACATTTGGAGGGCTAAATCCAGTCTCAAGTCACAGAAGAGGTGCCTCATTGCATTGCTTGAAAGGTGGAGCAAAGGGGAACCAGAGTGCTTAGGTTATAAATAAAGTTATAAATAAAGATTGTATCAGACTTTGGCTCCAACAGCTGTGGAAAAAATCAGGATGCCAAGGAAGATAGCATGGAAAGAATAAAAGACTCACTGTAGGAAAACAAAGCACTGCCAGTCAAACCCTGGAGACAGTAACTAAGGGAATGACTGGAGATCATGGCCTGAAGGACAGGCTAAACCTCTGAATAGGAGTAGGAGGCACATCTGGTCCCAAGCTTGCCATAAAAAGCCTCAAGGCGACCTGCATAAGCCACACACACCCACAGGAGAGAATTCCCACAACATGATGCATATCCCCAACTGCAGGGCACTTACAGCCTCTTAATTATTGAGTGCATACATTAAAAACTTGCTAAAAAATGCAGCATCTGTGCACATTCACTCATTGTGGTGTGAGCTAAGAGGCAGAACATGAAATCCAAACCAAAAGGAGATGTGGGTGATGAAAATGTTCAACAAGCTTTCAGTTACCCTTCATCCCCCTCCATAGCCAATGGCACACAAAAAAACTCCTGAAAGGGGTATTGGATCAGGTAAGTACACCATTAATGAGAGCAACACATGGTCTGTAAAAGCAAGTGACTTGTCCCAAAAAGGGAATAAGAACTGGCAGGGAACTGTGTAGAGTGGTGGATGAAGTGGCTACAGAAGACAACCAGGCAGCAGAGGTTTATGGCAGGTTGACTACTCTAGACTAGAGCAACCCTGCAAGACACACAGAAGACTTTCACCTCTCAGTGGTACAAAGGTAAGAGAGACAGAAAAATCCAGTATACCAGATACCTGAGACATCAACCAGTAAGAGACAGGAGTAAAGGAAAATCCTTATTGCTCTATATACAAAAAAAAATCTCACATGTTGGCTAGAAACCCCCCCCACGAACTCAGCCTCGCTTTTTGAAACTTCACTTACACATGGATAGCTGAGAAAGTCTTTACAGACTTCCCTTAAACAAAAACAAAGCCAAGGAGCCACTGCAGACATGCCCACCACCCTTGTTTACCACAGCCCAGAGGGCATTATTCGTTCCAAAGACACTGACACGCAGGGTGACTGCTCTGTTGAAATGCTGTGGCTAGAACAAGTCTTGCTGCTATCTTGATGACTGTCTGAATTCACCATCATCTGAAAATAACGATCCCAGGAAAACAAACCGTGAAGTCAGTGAAGAGCCACACAACAGCTAGAGACCCTGTTCACACCTTCCAACAATCCTGACAGTTACTAATGCCTCTGCTTTAAAATGATGGAGACTAAGGGAAGGGGGTGTATGTTTTGCTTGTATAGAGACTGTCCCCGATGTGCTGCAGAAGTTGTGGTACTGACTGGCTGCTGATGTTCTGTTTCAACAGGAACCCTTCCTCAGTCACCATCTCCTCACTTGCTCCTGAAGGCCACAAATTGTTCACTTTCCAGGTACCCAACCAGGAGATGCTTTGAATAGTGCTGCCCTCAGTGGCATTCATCAACATGGCAGCTGCAGCTGATGACAGCAACAAACACACCGCACCCCAGCAGAGGACAAAGGGGCCCAGCAGAGCGAATGCCAGACAAGGAGTCAAAATCCTGCAACGGACACCGTGACAGGTCCCCAGCACATCTACACTGCAGCTTCCCTATTTGCAAAGAGAAATGTTTTTCTTGCCATGGGAGCACGTTTGCTACAGAGATGGTGTTCAAAAGAGACAATGAACACTCTAAAAACAGATCAAGTACATCCCTCCTCTAAACTTGTCATTTTCTGAGACAACCAAGAAAGGCATCAGCAACTGAATGAGGAAGAAACAAACACTGAAGTAATGTTTTCTTAGTCCAGTTTCATAAAAAAGGGACAGTGGTGGTGGGGTCAGTTGTGTAATGAACAACTATCCTAAAAGATCTTAAGTTAACCTCTCTCTCACCCCTCAAGGCAATGCTGGCATAAACACCTATTGTTCCAGCAGCCCAGTACTTTCCAGGTTAAGACCCCACTCCCTGCTGTTCCTAACTCTGCCGAAGTAATTGTTCAAGCTCAATCCTTCCTTGCCAGGTGCCTACTTCCATCTCAGTATTTTTGGAAACATTATTTAGACTGTAGTAATGCCTAAATCACACAAGGTGTTTGCCAAACGAAGAGACTACTCCTGACCCAAAGTATGTAACTGTAGCAATTTCCTAGCATGGGTGAATTTTAGCACAAGTAGTTCTTCCCTATTGATCTGTTTTACCTCCTCCACTCAGCCCTGTTTCCCTCTTCAAAGCTGCACCTATTTACTTCTCTATTTAGGAATCTGATTTAAAAACCTGCCGTTTCCCTTTGTGTCAGCTCTGTTTGCTGACGTACAAGGTCCCATAAGCATAATTAACTACTTGAAACACAAAGCTAAACTCAAATTTAAGAGAGCAAAGGGGGAGAGACAAAGAGAGAGGGGAAAAAGAAAAGACAAATCAATAATTGGAGTGTCTGTGAGAGCAAACCACATCGTAAGTAGGCTGAATGAGCTTGTGCTCGGCAAAGTGACAAGCCTCCAGGATTTGCAATTAGAAACAAGCTTTTCCGTAGAGCCAGTGTTCCTACCGACAAAGACAGTGTGCTTTTCAAGTGCAGGATGAAGAGGTGCCCTTTAAATGGCTCTGTCAGATGGTGGAATTTGAAGAATTTAAGGCTGACCAAAAAAGTAGCCTCAGAGAAAGAGGGTGGTCGCGAAGAATCCCTCATGCTGTAACTTTATCCTGTCAGGGCAGATAAATCAAGACACAAGTAACCTTTCCCATGACTTTCCTACCACCTTTTCTTATAAGATTCCCTAAAAAGACTCATTTAACAGTTCTGTCATTAATAAGAGGGAGACTTATTTCTCCAGAGAACACTGGTTTTAACTTGGGATGGTGACTGGATTCAGAAAGAGCAAGAGCAAAGCAGTTTGCTGAAGCCCCACCTCCCCATCTCTGCGTTTAAATTCTGTGGAGATAAAAAGCTTTTGTCTTGACTACCTCCCACCATCACAGGAAAAGTTATATACAGCAAAAAGTATCATACACTGTCTAGTTACAGCAGCAACAGAACACACAGCAAAGATTTCAAGTCACCAACTTTACTTTTCCTGATCAGTCTCTTTCCTGCTCCATAGATAGTTCACTTTATGTCACCATTTCAAGGAGCTGCAAACAATTGCAGCGTGCTATCTGTTTCATACTAGTTGGGTCACTTCCAGCTGCACTCCCTGGTTACTAAAGTTCAGGTTTCCCTTCAGCTGACTTTCTCCTCTGCTCAAAGCCAACGGCAAAGAACTGCAAGGGAATCCAATTGTTTCTGAAGACGCTCTTTTCTCAAACGGAGCAAGAAGGACAAAGACATTTTATCCATGTAAATGAAATTCCCTAGAAAAACCTGAAGTGAAAAGCAACAGCTAAGTTATCATAAAAATACATTTAATATATTCAATTCAGTGTGCTGATTTGGATACTAATCCAAATGAGTGAGGACTATGCAGTGGTGTTTGTTAGGAGGAAAAAAACTGCATTAGTGAAAGAGAAGATTCTATAAATGGTACGTGAATGTTTATCAGGGGACTTCTCTGTGGCTTTTCTATTCAAGTGAAATTGCATCTACAAATATCTGAACACTTACCCATCCACCTGTTCCTCTCCCAGAATATACCGTAGGTTCTTGAGGAAAGACAGGGAAACCAAGGCGTGGGAATGACGGATCTTCACGTACCCCGTCACTGTCTCAATCAGACCCATGAAATTCTCCAGTTCTGAGGCAATGTTATCTATAGGAAGGAAAAAAAAGTCATTTTTTTTTTAATTGCAACATCCATAGCCTTAACAGCTGTTTTGCTTAATTCAGTATTAGCTCAGTCAGTGTTTGTATTTGATGCTTTTGAAAATGAGATACTGGTACTCCTCCCCCAGTAACAGTTGCCTGTGAAGACAGATGGTTGAAGGGCAAAATAAAGCCACAGAGCAACAGTGGAAAAGCACTCTTGCTTTTCCTTACTGGTATACCTGCTTTTTCCATGAACACTACACTCTGAAGCCAGCACCAAATGTGAAGCCAGCACTCTGGTAGGGATGAAAAAGACCCTTGTGTACATGTACACATCCATGAGACTGGAATTGCTCTTCGGCTACAGAGAAAAGCTCCCTTGGAAAACACAGAAAGAGATTGAAAATGAAGAGGTTGAGGTTATGTTCTTGGTCTTCTCTGGGGCATAGAGCTTTGCTTTCAGGGACTTTAAAGCTTTGGCTATGAAGCTGAGAACTCTTGAAGAAACAGCAAAGATAAACCTGTAAGAATGTCCTCATGCCACGGAGCATGTTCCATGCAGCTCGCTAAAGGTGATTTTCTGGAACAAATTACTAAGAAAGACTGTAGAGTATGTTCTGCTCTTCAGTACTGCCCCATCCCTAGGGACTGCAGTGTCCCTTCCTAGGTCTGGACGCCTCAGAAGACTCAAGCTTTACAATCCCTATCTGTCATGGTTTAGCAAGGAGTTGCTTTTGCTTAGTAACAGGGAGAGCGGGTTGCAGTGAAGACCCGGTAAAAGTTTTTTAGACTCTCCCCCGACTCCTGGGTTCAGACCCACCCCCGGCCCGGCTGGGCCAATCTGGCGCCTCTGCGATCACTATTTAGGGACGGGAATTTGAGGTGCCAGGCAGGAGGTGTAAGAGTGGTACAAGATGGAGGCGACCATGCGGACCCCACAGTCGGAGAAGGAGGAAGGATGGAGCATCAGACCAGAGACCCCTCTGCAAGCCGTGGTGAGAGTGCAGCCGGTACCCCTGCAACCTATGGATCAGCAGCAGCAACTTCATGTGAGTGTGCCCGGACGGGCCAGAGACTGTGTGGGGGAGGCGGTCATGGCACAGGACATGCTGGAGAGCCTGTGCACCGCAGAGCAGCCCCACACGAGAGGCAGAGAGGAGCAGCAACTTTTGGGACAAATGAGCATCGGTGCAGCCCGTGCAGGGCTTTGGGACAAATGTGCGTCGGTGCAGCCCGTGCAGGGCTGCCATGTGTGTGTGGTACCTCACGGACTTGCAAGGAGGACTGGTGCGGAACCCACTTGCCCTGAGGTGAGACAAACGGCAGAAGCCACCAGGAACGGACTGACTGAAACCCCCACTCCCTGCCCCCCTGGGCCGTTCAGGGGGGACGGAGGTATAAAACACCGGGATCAGGGCTCTGAGCCCGGGAAGAGGAGAGGGGTGGGGAGCAGGTGGTCTTAAAGGGCTGGTCGGACTCTTCATCTCTGTACCATTCTGTGTTGTTTTGTTTTGGTTCTGGTTTTTGGGGTTTTATGTTTTAGTTGGTATTAAATTGTTTTCTGTTTTTCTTCCCCAAGCCGAGTAGCCTGGTCTGTTTTGTCCTGCACCTTAAGCGGCAATTAAGCTCTCCCTGTCCTTTAGCAATCCTTAAGTCTTCGGTACTTGAAGCTAATCGTGGTCTTTTGTTCCCTGATGGGCCGAAACCACGACACTATCTCCAGCCATCCCTGGCCCATGCCCATTGCCTGGTGTCATTACCTTGTGAAGTGACACTGCCGTAGCAGGGACAAAGTTTTAAGCACTCGAGATGGGTGAAGCTGCTATAGATGGGGTGTGTACAAACCAAGGTCCTAACAGATGGCTGGGAAGCCCAGTTACCAAGTATCAGTGATTGGTTCCCATACCAAATTGAGCTGGGAGAAAGCAGATGCTCTTCATCACTCTGAGACACTATTTGAAATATAAAACCAAACCCACTTACCCCAGGTAACTAGAACATCTCCCATCAGGGAAGACTGTATCTGTAGCAGTGGGATCATGAGTGAAATAATTCACATGGTGCAGCTTCTAAACCCAGAAGTTTTCACTCAGCAGGAAGAAGGGAATCAAATACATCATAATCTTTCAACTCTATTCATGAAACCAAAAGGGATCTTCCATAGGGAGATACATTTCCAATAAAAACTAACAGTGATTCTAACTCTGCTTTTAAGAGCTCATCAACTGTCAACACTTCCCTGGCTGATGAATCATTGCTCTGACAAACTTAATCCAGAGCTTGTTCAAGGCATGTGACAAAGGTGGCCAGGCTCCCTAATGATGACCATCCAGAGGCACAGTGCTAGTCTTTATATGAGCTCTCAGCACTCTGGATTCCATGTTTTACCAAGACACCACACCTTGCCCTAAAAAGTGAGGATATGAAGTCTTACTGTGCCATGCCTTGCTTGCAGACCAGTAATTTACCTACCCAGATGCAAGGATTTTCAACTTTTCCACCTTCTCGGGCCTTTATTATTCCTTTGGGACTACTGCTCATTTCACTGCCTAATCCCGGTTCCCTGTCCTGCCAAAAGAACAGCTAACAAAAATACTAGCTTCCAGTGCCTTGTGCCTTGGTAGCTGAATACCTATTCCATCAGCATGCTGGAGAAGGGTGCTACAGTGGGCCAAATGAAATAGGAACACTGCTATGGGACTGGAAAGCTAACAGTTTGATCAATTTTTAATGTTCTTATCATTGTGCTGACAGACAAGGTAAAGAAAATATTCAAGGCAGTCTTATCAGAAGTTCATAAGGAGAGGGCAGTCACTTACTTCCACGACGGATGTTAATCAGCAGATTTCCCTTGAGAATCGTGCACCCCTGCAACATCTGTGCCGACGTAACAGAGTCAATGGTCTTCGTTTTCCCATCCTCACAAATCTTGGGGCAAGGCCCCTCACAAGGACTGCAGAACATGCTGTTAGGTAAGAGAGGGAGACCAAAAGTAAGCAATCATATGCAACTCTTAGTCTATAAACTGCTTTGAGTTACACTTTGAACGACTTTTGTCTCTAAAGCTTAGACAAATCCTTCAAGCTGGGATGAAAGTCACCATCCCTCTGCAGAGGGCTGTGGGTAACTTGGCACACAGACCCAGAGAGGCTGCAGCACCATACCTCTCCTTCACAGCAAGGTGGGAGTGAATCAATTGTCTGTCAGCTTCCAAAAGGTTTTGTGGTCCTTCCAGACTCAAAGGCACCTCAGGTAAAATCTCCAATTTGGGCATTTCCTCTAACTTCTTTATACCCAGAAAGATCACTCTTCTCAGTTATACTGTCTCAAGAGTGCTGTGAAGTTTTGTGCTAATCCAGGCTCAACCTCCAAAACAGGCCAGCCAGGAACAGGAGAGGGGAAAATACTGTTCATGTCCTTGTAAAGTTGTCTGGTTTTATGCTTTTAAACCAACATTCAAAGCTCAGCACTAGGGAGTTCCTTGCTCCTGGCCATTTTAACTCAGGGAAGACAACTGTGGGAGCACACAGTCATGAATGATGAGGTGAATGAGAGCAGTGAATGAGTCACTATTTCTTACAGCTTAAAAGGTATTAAGCCATCAAGTTTAAACAAACTGAAGGATGAATCTTGATGCAAAGGAAAACTAATTTGCAATAGGAGCTGGAAGTCTAAGAAGTTTACAATGGATTGTACAGACAGGAATAAAACAGGTCCACCTGTTCTACAGAGACTACGAAACACCAAGGCACAGCCCTGAACCCAGAGAAGTTGGATTGCCAAAAGCTGTGAGGAAACACTGATGTGCAGCTCACTTATCCTGCTTCTTATACTCACAGGCATTCATATGCAATTTTCAGTGGCTGAACTCAAGGACCAATAAAACAGGTCAGCCTAGCTTTTGGCTACATCAGCTTTTTAAAGCTCCATGTTATACTGTCTGCACACTCGTCTCAAAATCGAACACTTAATGTGTGCACAGAACATGCTTTCTGACCAGTCCTCCCAGTACACATTTTCCATGATTCAAGTTCATTCTCTCATTCCAACACGTTCCTTCCTATTTCTTTATTACTTACTCCACCTTATCACTTTAGAGAGGAAAACATGAGAAAGAAAAAGCCCAACCCAGATACAAAGACAAAGGCTTCTGATAACAACACTGATGAACACTGACTTCCTATTTGTTATTTTGGAAAAGAAACTGAACCTCCTTTCTTCTGAGGCTTAAAGAAACAGGTAAATCGATAACACCACTTTTTCAGGCATAAACAATAAAAGACAGAACCTTCCTTTTCTTAGTAGTAAGCTCCTATTTCCAACTCCTGCACTGTAACATGCCACATGTCACTAAAAGCTGCAGACAAAAGCAAGAGGCATTCAACTAAATGTACAAAGAATGCTAGAAATGCTTTTCATTTGCAACTATTTGTTAACACCACCTCTGGGGAACAAAACATTCCCTAGCCTTGAGTTACAGCTCCTTTCAACCTTTGCAACAGAGCACAGGACTGAGATAAGATAGGATGGTCATGTACTTCAGTGAAAGAGATTCAGACAGCTGGTACTACAAGCTCAAGTAGATAACAAAAGAGTAACAGGTGTATATCTGGATTGGAGCAAAGGCAGCGTTAAGTTGCTCACATCCAAATGTCATCCAGAGACTGCCTTACTATTTGATTCAGTGGACGGGTGGCACACATGAACACATAGACTGGTGCAGGTATCATCCCAACCACGTGTCCAAAAAAAACCAGCACCTTACAACAGCCTACAACAACACTTGTTTAGCATAGCAAAGCACTACGAATTCCAGCACGCTGACTATCCTTTACTCAAAGTCCATAACTTCCAAAGGTCAGTAGGCAACTAAGGCTGCTTGCTTGAACTACTGGCAAAACAAGAAAGTCATAAGCACACAACACTGAACTGTTACAATTACATAACAGCAGCTGAGTGACATTGTTCCAACAAATTATTCTGTACAATATTGTCAGTTGCTGCATTATTTTTGTCACCATCTACATGATTGCTCCCTTTTAAATCACCACTGTTATCTTCTAGAAGCTGTAAAAAAGCAATTAAAATGAAATACGCTAAAGAATGTGTGTTTAAAATACACATCTAGCAAACAAAATGTAAAGGAAGATAATGCCTACAGTTTGTTCTGTGTGAGAATGGTCACTGGCCAATCTCCAACCTTGTGCTCCTGGGCTTACACTTCCATTTTTATTACTGTCTACTTGAAGACCTAGTTCTACATCATATCAACCTCATCAAGTCCTTCAGAAAAATCAGTGGCAACTGCCAACACATACGAACACACACCATCAGACCCTTCCTTGGTGAACTCATCTAAGCAAGCTTTTACCAGGCAGTCACACAATTCCTCATCGTAGGTTCTCACTTCTACCTAACATCATTTGCACCACACGCTGCCACAGAACAGTGGAGTGGGAAAAAAAACCCCTACGGTGACAATTCCCGTGGATTTCCCAACAGCTGCCTTACCTTTGGCTCCCGTTGCGTATGAAACCTGAGGGGCATTCTGCCATGCACTCATCGTTGTGAATCACAAACCTCTCGTATTCACTGGTTTCGGTGGCGGGGACTTTAGAGCAGAACTCTTTAGTCACACAGCGCCAGCCCTCGAACTTGTAGGTGTTGGGAGGGCAGGTGGGCATGCAGACTCCTTCGTAGTAGTAGTTGCGGCAGGCCACGCAGGCCGTGTTGTTGTCGGGCACCGTGCAGCTCCCCAGGCATTCGGGATGGCAACACTCGTTTTGGTCTGTGCAGGCTCGCTTGCCACATGAGCTGGGGCACACTGCAAGACAGAAAACATGGCATCATGAACAACAGCTATTAAATTAAGTGAATGGCATTAAAAAGAAGATTCCCAATCCATACAACCCTGAGCTTTCATTCCCTAGGCTGTAGAGGATCTCTGCAGAAGAGCCAACTCCTGTAAAACTGACAAATTAGATTCTGTTTTTCTCAGTTTTAAGTTGCCTGAAAACATCTTTTCCTCTGATGTAATTTATAACATGAACCAATTAAATAATAAGGAAAACGGATGAAAGTGAGATCAACATAAGGATAATGGAATCAGGCAAGCACTGGAACTTATTCCATAGCTGCAGCATTATGGTTGTTTTTACTCTTTTTCTGAGTACCAACTTATTGTCTTTCTAAGCATTTCTTCTCTTTCCTACTTGTACTTCAAATTGGTCTTTCACTGACAAGAAAACTAGCTTCCTTTAATCAACTTAATTACACTTATACAATAAAGCACTGCTATACTGTAGCACACATGGTTAGGTTGACCCCAATGCAGCATCCCAATTTTGCTTATGTATGCAAAATGAAGTTTAATAAAGTACAGATGGTACACATCACATACTGCGGAATCACAGAGCTACTATTTTCCCCTGAAGAGTGCGAGAGAATTCTGCCTTATCACCAAATTCTGGGTTCAGAGAACAAAATAGGAAGGGGGGGGGGGGG
>WBNH01010236.1:597072-621766 GCA_013401255.1 Urocolius indicus
GAGACGGGGGGGGGAGTTTGTGGAGGACAAAGCAAGGGGGAGGAGGGGAAAGAGGAAGGGGGGGGGGGGGGGGGGGGAAATGGGGTGAAAATTTATTGAGACATTAGTTTTATGTGAAAGCGTTTCAGCTTGGGAGACACAAACAAAGAGCAGAGAGCAGACAAGCTCACCACTGTTAACATCAAAAGAAGTGGCAGCACTATATTTATGTAACAACAACATTTTGATTACAGTGTTGTATGGCCTTTTAGCCAGGAGAGCTGTGTGCCAGAGGCTCTGTAAACAAACACAGATAGGAAATCTGGTTTGCATTAAGTAACTGTTTTCCACTTTCTAACTTAGCTAAAACACAGTACCAATAATAACAGCATAAACCCAAGTTTGAGTAGTACAACTACAGAGAGATCCAAGCAAAGCACCACGAGACATTTAAACTGAACGACCTGAGCAAACTGAAAAAGCACATAACCAGCAAAGAAGTTATCCCAAAATGAACACGGAAGCAGCAGCACCCAGCCTGCAGAAAAATGACAATGTTTATGCAACTGTAATAGTTCCACAAAAGTTCTTCATTACCATTTATCTTCCAGTTTGCAATTACAGTGCTGCTTTCATGCAGGACCAAACACTCTAAAATCTTAACCCTCTCCTCTTCCTACATTGAAGTCTAAGCTTTCTAGTATGTTTTTACAATGCCATTGAGTAGTGCAACACAAACATGACAAGGACCAAAAGCATGGCAGTCTTATTAAGCAATAAATGAATTTAAAAAAACCCCTCAAACCAAAAAAAAAAAACCCAGTTGTTCACAGCTCTGTATCAGGATCTAGAATCCCTACATCAAGTTGTGATCGGAAGCAGCTTTTTTGCCAGCTTTAAGGTAGTGTCCACCTTGGAAAGGACTTGAAAAACAGCCAACAGATAAATTTGCATTTCTTACAAAAAAAAGGTTCTATATTGATCTTGCTTAAATTTATTGATTTTTTTTTTAAACCCTAAATGCCAGCTTTGCAAGTTTAAGCATCTGGGTACAAAGCTGGGCTCTCCTTAAAAGAATTCAGGCTCAGAAAGGTTTTGTGGAGGAAATTCTACCTGTTGGTAGTCCCCAAGTAACCCGAGAGACTTCACACTATCTCACTTTTATTAGCAGGTGGCTATGAAGTATCATCAGCAAATCTGCTTACTACATCTGACTGTTGCCAGTATGTAAGTTGCCAGGTACCACTAACACAAGCTTGTATCAGAGGTACACTGCATTAAATGCAGCAGGTCTCCTGCATGAGAAGGTACTACTGAAGTTGCCCAAGATCTCATCATTCTTTTCCAACTAAAGAAGAAACATTAGTCAACCCTGCAGCTCTTTCTTTGCACATCCTGCTGTCCCATTCCCAGAGCAATGCTGTTACCACCACCACACCAGGCCTGTGTACTCATTTTTTCAGAATGAAACCAAGCAGANAGACTATGAGAAAAGGAGGTGGAAACATTAAGCTGGCTGGTGACTGCCCAGGTATCACATGCAGGCTAAATGAGGAAAATGTCTGCTGAGCCAGTTACTTGTAAGACTACTGAAAGCAGGAATGCAGAGGAAAACACTGGTCAACAAAGCATTGAATAAAGATGTTGGGGTTTATTTCTTCTTCTTGAAAAGGAAAAAAAAAAGCCCACATCAAACCCTCACACAAAAATAAACAAGCAGATGTGTATACCCTTCTTTTGATGGTAACACGCACTAGTGTTAAAGGAGTAAAATCTGCCCAGTTGCCACCTCAGTAAGGCATTAGAAATTGCCTCTCACCTTAAGGTATACAGTGCTACTTGCATTGATGACTGCTAAGGGATTAGAAAGAAATCCTTTTAAAAATCAGTGTGTCTTGTGAGCACAGACTGATGTTTTGTGTGAAGGTCAGAACTCAAGATTTTGTGTGGTAGCTACATTTCCAGTTCAAAGCCCTGCTAAGAAAAATGAGACACATCTCCCCTCCCCATGCCTTCACAAAATTCATCCCTAGATGTATTAACTACAGGATTTTCTTTGTTTTCATCTAGACAATTGGCTAAAACCTAAACACTGCTACATTAAGCATTCAGATAAACATAACAGAAGAAGACTGAACTCATTTCATTCTTGGGAAAGGCGTCTCTATTCCCTTAATGCCTCTGCCATTCATGAACCGTCTGCTATATAAAGAGGATTCCCTGCATCTCTTGGTAAATCTGCTGACTCTCGTCTACAGAAATATCAGTTGAAGCACAGAAGGATACACAAGTTCACATGAAAAAGGCAATCAGTGAAACAGGTTTTCTAAACTGTAGCAGTGTTTTAATCACAACCATTTTAACAAGGACTCTTGAACGCTTTTCCAAGATAATTTTTTAAAAGCTCAGCAACCTCACTTTGCTCTCAGTCCTGTTTATTGTTTCTTCTTGCTAACGTTGGCATACTTTTCAGCCTGGAGATGATACGGGTATCTTGTTTCTTTGAAGAGGCGGAAACAAGAACTTTTGTGTTCATGTAGGATAAATTATGAACACCACAAAGCCTTATCTGCCTTACATCCAGTTCCCTCAGACATTCCCTCTATAAAAACCTTATCAAAGAATGGCTGGCCTTACAGTACTGCTCCTGCTGGCTGCCCTTCCCAAACTGTGCTACATTTGTACCAAAACATTCAAAATGCAGGTTCCAAAATACTTCAGACAAAAAATATCCCACTGAAATACACTAAATAACTTGCTGAGTTTAGTCGACAAGAACATTAGAGAGACATCAGCAAATAATGGGTTGATCTTTGGGGACAGAATTTATCAGCCAGGTACAAAACTGCCTTGCATCACAAAAGCTGATGACTGCATACAAAAAAACCCTAACACTGTGAACAAATCCTTGCTGACAGGAACAAGGCAAAAAAAAATAAAGCTTAATTGTCATCACATAGAGCTACCAAAATAATGGAAAATTACAGAGACCTTGGAGGGCAGCCATGAGAGACGGAAGTCAAAATAAGACCTGGAGAAAGGCAGACCCTGAGCAGCTTCACAACTTTATTAAGGAGATGATAGAGGTTTGACTAGACCAGAATGTCTATTTACATTTAGGGAGTAAAACTACTGAATAATCATCAGATCTACAAGAGTAGCAGTAGCCACAGATTAAATTCACTGAAGCGAACCCAACAACAGCCATTTCTTTGACCACCCATGCTTCACCTTCTTTCTGATTGTTCATATGCCTGGATGTGTTCCTTTACGATCTGACCTAGGTGGACCTGCTTTAGCAGAGGGCTTGAACTAGATGATCTCTAGAGGTCCCTTCCAACCTCTATCATTCTGTGATTCTGTGAAGGTTTTCTTGCCAACAAAATTCAGGAGATTTTCCAAATACTACTAAGACACTAGGATCACTTGTAAAAAATGTCTAAGATATTACATTCCAAGATGCCCACTTGCTGAGCAAATCAGATTCACACCTGACAGGCAGAAAGCAGGTGCTTTAAAACTAAATGCAAAGGCCTTATAAGAAGAGCACCAAGAGAACCCGACTCAGACACTCATTATCCTCAATTAACATTCCCAAGATTCTAAACCAAAATTGCAAATACAAAGTAAGGCTGGGAAATCCTCAATCAGAACTCTCTCTCAAAAAAAAAAAGAAGCAAAAAAGACGTCATCTCTCTGTATTTATGGCAGTTCCTTTTTGGATAGCCTCATGCTAAGGAGGTGGTTTGTCTGACATCTAATACCTCCCCACTATTTGAAGTGCGCACAAAGCTAAAGCTTGCTGCAAACACGCTGCGTTGATGTCATGGCTCTTGTACAGTTTGGACAGACAAAGTGTTCTTATCAAACTCCAAGATGCCATGACTTCAATAATGCTGAAACAAGGTGGGGGGGGGGGGGGGGGGGGGGGAGAAAAAAGAAGGAGTGGAACAAAAAGAAGGAGGGGGGGGGGGGGGGGAAGAAAAAAAGAAATCAGGTGAACAAACAATCAATCAGTCACAGGGAGTGAAAATGCAGCCAGAAGAGAAAGACTTCTGGCAAGCGGAGGCACCGGCCTTTGCCAAGGATGGGCACCGTGCCAGGCACATGCGGGCAAGCAAAAGGCTGCCAAGTGTGTGATAAATATTTTTTTAAAGATTCTTTCTCTCCTTGTAAAACGATATTCGATCCTTCCTTTTTTATACTGTTTCTGCCTTTTTAGAGCATCTTTCACATAAAATAATGTTTCAGTAGGAAAAGGCAGAGGAAAGCCTAGTTCTGAGCAGAAACCAGAGAAGGAAGGGAGCGTTTTCTCCTAGCCAACTACCAAAAAAATTAGCTGTCTAAATTTATCCACAAAGACAGAAAAAAAACCACGGTCATTTTTGGAATGCTAATCCCTCTACATGACAGAACTTCTTAAATATTGCTTTTTAATGGTCTAAACTTTGGTACGGTCTTTTAAACAGCTGACTTCAAATGCTCGAGCAGCCTATACAAATCCTGATCTCTTTTGCCCAGTACACTGCGAGAATGGAGAGACATTACTCAGAAAATCCAGTTCCAGTGATTCATGGCCAAGGCTGGAATCAAATAACTACAGAATAAAGGCTGCAATAAGGAATTACACAGATTAAATACATGCGGTAATGTGTTCCGATCACAGAAATATGGGTTCAAGTCCTCTCCAAAGAACTGAAGAGGCCACTTGGAGCTGTTATAAAATATTCATATTGCTACAGAAACAGGTATTAGTAAGATATTAACAATGGTATAATTTGTTGTCTTTTCTGGTTTCCCTCAGCACGCTAAAACTGGGTATATTACATTCAAAGTCATGAAGAAAAAAAACCCCATTGTCATGCTAAATAACTTTCTAGTAGCTAAGGCATAAAGTTTGGCAGATTTTTAAATTAACTGCCAGATCTCAAAGGTTCACTTCAACCTCCTCCTCTTCAAACCTCTGTTAGGTACACAATCATGCCCACTGGTAAAATATTTTGATAGATCTATACAAACTTACACCAAGAAGCAAGAAGAGGGCACTAAGTCTACAGCCTGCAAGCTACATCTGACTCGAGATTATTTCACAAGTTAGGTGCTTCATTGTTTACATTCTAGTCATTACCAGCTCACTTTTATCCAGCAGATCTTTCCAAGGATCTTGAAATAACTCCTAAGATGTTCTGTGAATTACTTCCTTCCCACTATACAAATCTAGCTGAAGTTTAACTACATCTGTTTGGCTTCTAAACAAAGCTATTTAGTCTCTGAATTCTTGCTATTTCAGTTTGTCACAAATGCTGTAAAGCATATCCCCTAAGTGAAGGTGTGATGATGCATCCAGCACCTAAAAAGGACCTGAATTGATTTGCCTAACCTGGCATCAGCTCACTAACTTCATATGATTAAGAATTGACTTAATCATATGAAAGGTTGGTACAGGAATCTAGCCCTGGATACCCCTCCTCAATATTTTATGGTTGAAAAACAATACTATGCTAAATGTCCGTATAACCAGTTGTGCAGCAGTTGGATCCAACTGCTCAAATAGAAGTACCTAAAAGACAATTCTCAAGCAGAGCAAAAGGAAAACAGAGGAGTGGAGACAAGTTAGGAGAAGAAAGCCCAGCACCGCTCAGCACCTGGAGACTCTCAGATGCCACCAGATGCCGTAAGATCTATGAAACACGGAGGAAACATTTATCATTCAAGGAGACAAACACTTTGCTAGCACATATTGTTCTGGTGAAGCACTCAGTGCCCTCTAGTTTTACAAATTTTTTTCTTTGACGTTAGTTTCCCTTCTCCTACGAGCAGTTTTAGTACACAGCGCATTTCACGCTCTACACACATCAGCACGGCCTCAAGGAGCCAGAGGCCCAGGCATGGTTTGCAATCCCTCAAACACACAAATGCCTCAGTGTAAAGCACCCGTAAGCTCTCCTTCCAGCTAAAAAGAACAAAGCAGCCTATTAAAAGCAATGATCAAAACAACCCACAGCATATTTCAGTTGGATACACTGGAGTTTGATCTTAAAACTCCCCTCTCCCCCCCGCACACCTCTTTTGGCCATCTATCATGCATTCTTTACCCTAGAAGTTACCTCAAAACAGCTCCCAGGCTTCCCAGTTGTGATACATAACAACATGTGTGCTAAATCCATTTTTAGAGTGACTAGAAGACTCAGGGACACTACTTGACACTCTAAAACCTCCCATCCCTTCAGGTTTTCTGCAAGTGAAATAATCGACCCTGCTCCAGCAGCATTTCAGCTACTCACATCACACTCAGAGAAATTGGAAACATGAGTGAAGAAAACAACTGCCTTTGAGCACAGTCAACAGGAGCTGAGAGATAACATAGTTACAACATTTGCTCCAAAGTGCGTAACACTAAGGACCAGGAAGGTGCATATAAACACAATTTATTGACAAATCCAGGCAGCATGAATTGCATTCTTTTTCAAAACAGTTTATGTTGCCCAGCACAACCCAGACTGGCATCACTGCAGCTGGCACTCCAGAGAAAGAGGAAAAAAACAAGATCTTTTTGTCCCTTCCACGCCAGTACAAATTCAGTACATAAACATACCCAAGTGAGGCATATACACAAGCACCTATCAGGTGCTCAGGCCAGCTTTACCTTCAACATTAGGTAAACAAATTGGGAATGTTTTACCATCAGTACTACACTGTTCTGGAAACATTTCCCTCTGGAGGATGCAAATCAGAAGAGCAATGCCAGTGGAGATGAAAGGAGGAAAGCGAGGGGTCACCCTGCAACTGTGGAAGCTGCTCTCCATCTACTGCAATCACCCACCACTCATGGTCATAAATTTGTTCACATTTCTAAAGGGGCAACTCAAGTTCCTGAACACTTCAGTAACAGATGAGGAAAGACAGGAGAGAAAAGGAAGAACAGCAAACTAACCATGGGCCAACAATGTGACCTCGTGGACAAAGTGGTCAATGGCATTCTGGGGAACATCAAGAAGAGTGTGGGCAGCAGGTCAAAAGAGGTTCTCTTCCCCCTTTACTCTGCCCTACTGAGGTGTCATCTGGAGTCCTGGGTCTAGTTCTGGACTCCCCAGCTCAAGAGGGACAGAGAACTGCTGGAGAAAATCCAGCACAGAGCTACCAAAACGATAAGGGGGGCAGAGCATCTTCCTTATGAGGAAAGACTGCAGGACCTGGGGCTGTTTAGTCTGGAGAAGAGCAGACTGAGGGGGAATTTCGTTAATATATACAAATATCTAAATAGTGGGTGTCAGTAGGTTGGGACAGCAGTTTTTTCTGTTGTATACAGTGACAGAGGAAAAGGTAATGTAATGGAAAGAAGCTGGAACACAAGGAGTTGCATTTAAACAGAAGGAAAAACTCTTTCACTGTTGAGGTAAGGAAGTCCTGGCCCAGGGAGGGTGTGGAGACTCCTTCTCAGGAGGTCTTCAAAACCCACCTGGACTGGTCCCTGTGTGATCTAGGTGGACCTGCTTTGGCAAGGGGACTGGACTAGCTGATCTTTAGAGGTCACTTCTAACTCCCACCATTCTGTAATTCTGTTAAAAGGGCTGCTGCAGACCAGCTCTGAAGCAACTTTTCTCTTTATTCCAGATTACAAGCAATATATTGAGGTTTTCCTTGTTGTTGCTTAAAGCTACATTTAATCTGCCTATTTTCCAAATGCTGCAAGTGTAAAGCAGTAAGCTTTACAGGATTTAATTAATATACTGCAAACACAGGGCGCTGGTCAGTCATCTCCTAGCAAAACCCCAGCTGGAGGAAGAGGACTAGTCACATTCCAGATTTATTCTAGAGAAGGAAGACAGTTTGATAACATTATCACAATGGCCCAAATTATGTAGTTCTCTTAATGTTGAAGGGTAATGGCAGTGTAATCTTAGGCAAAAACAAGTCACTGGTATGGAGGGATTCAACTCCTGCTTCATTTCAGGAATTCTCTTTGTATTTATACATTTAACCCATCAGAAGGTTTAACCATTCTGGCACAGGCAACAAAACATAATGCTCATCTTAGAAGCAGATATCAACACCACTGCAGTTGAAGGCTAATTACTCTAAAAATTAGGGGGGGAAAAAAAAAAACAGAAAAAGCTTCAGTAAAGCACAAATGTTTACAATACAGACATAAAAGCAAACATAGAAAGTTTTTGCTCATCTCCAACTAGGATAGTTGCATCATCAAGTAACAAAAACCTGTTGAGTTTTAATCATTGAAGAGGTTAAAATTCAAGGGAAACACCCAGAAAGAGCAAAGTCATTCGTATTTTTCTACCACAGATCAACTTTTTTTTCCAGTTGCTCACCTGCCAGTGAGATAGCTCACTAAATCCGGGATTAAGATCTAGATATTCAGGAACCTGAGAAAAAGAGAACTACAATGGAAGGGCAAAACAAGATGCAAGTGTAGTGTTGGTTTGGAAAGCTACCAGAGACACCTGGGTGCACTTGTTTCAAATTATGAAGTCCAGGAGTACGTCACCACTTGTGATATTTGCACACTGCAAGTGAATGCATCCTGTTAAGATCAACGTCACTACAAACAATATCAAGGCAATTACGTTCGAAACGATTAAACAAATGATTTCCTGCATGGCTTCCAGAAATACAAGAGAGTGTAAGCAGATCTGACAAGCAACTGAAGGTTGTGCTCTTTAAGTCCACAAACAACAAAAGGTAAGCTCTTTCCCTTGTTTTAATGATCATGGAATTTCTTTTTTTCATTCTAAATCTTTCCTCTATTATAAACAGAGAGTGAGTACAGAAGGTGTCAGACTTTGTAAGACTGAAAAGCAGACACGAAGCTCTTACATGAATCCATCTGAAAGCATTTTAACTAATTTACAGGCAACACGTACAGCAGAAAGGATACAACTGACTTGAAATCTGTATTAAAATTACTTCCTTCTCATACACCACAACTATTGATGAAGTGTTGAAGACAAAAAAGGGGAAAATGTTAAGTACTTGATGCAAATTGCTTTCATAGTCTGTAAATTATCCTGAACTGTCTGGACATGAACTTTTAACTCCATTCTCTATGGTTTCATCTCCAAAGATCTCTGTTTGCAACAAGGAAAGGCTGAGGCAGGCTGCAGAGCCTGCTTGGAGAAGCAGAAAGATGTTGCCAGTTCACAGAAGCACTAGACACGGCCATGACCCCAAAGGAAGCTCAAGAAACCACTGGAAGTTCAACAGCTCCGAGTCCAAGCAAAAGACTGAAACACTTACATTAGGAGACACTGGGAAAAAAAAAAAAGTGTTTTGGGTCAGTGATGAGCACTGAAGGAACAGCATATGGGTTTTGCTCAGTGTTTTCTTCTAAGGATGACATTATGTTGTCCAGTCTGTATTTAGTCCACTATCTTGAAAAAACACCCTCTGCTATGAGACAGAACTTTTGAACCTCTTCCAACATGTTGATAAAATAGACTGATTAAAAAAAAGAAAAGGGAAATCACACTTGACAACACCATCCCCCAGAAACAGCAAACACACATCATATACTCAAGGGACAACAGGCACACACACCACTACTAGCCACAGAGTAAAATACACAGTTAATACTGGGATGTGTGAGCTGTCTCTGCTTATACACATGCACATGCTTTGGAGGAATTCCTACTAGTATGAGTGAAACCAAAAAATAATAATGGCATTGCTTTGGACTTCCTAAATCCTTTCCTGTAGGAAGGATTTCTGATCAGATTAGGGAGTATCAAGTGTAGGGAGGGTGGTATTTATTTAGAGAAAGGACAGTCAAAGCGAGCTGTCTCACCGGACAGGACAGGGGCTCTGGGCTCTAGCAAAGCCAGCTCTGCGATACTGCCCAGCCGCTCTGAAGCCAGAGACAGCATCAGATGGCACTTACTAAAGAAAAAGGAGGGGGGATTCATGTTTTTGGTACTGGCACAAAGTAGGAAGCACGCTGCTTCCCACTCTGTTTCTGCTAGAGTTTGGCACGTTTGAATTACACTTTTCTCCTCCGGCACCTTTTTTTGTCATCTCAAAGTCACATTCACATGAACGTATAAATACACAGATCCTTACACTCTGTGTATAGCAGATACTTACATGGATGGTCTCAAAAAAGAATATTCTTTTCACACACTAAAAAAATTATACAGAGTTATTTTAAATTCAGAACTGTTTGTATATTCCTTATAAGTTTATAAAACTCTCACTGTCCTCCCATGACTAACGAAACTGGAATTGAGAGAGTATTCTATATTTATAACTCGTCTGGTTGCTCATGCCTATGGCCCTATTTCCACCCTCCGTTACTGTACACAGAGCTATGTGAGGTATTGTGGGTTCCCAAACTTCACCGATTTCCTAACAAGGCAGGACTGTGTCCCGGAGGAACAAGCTGGGGGCTGTTAAGTTCGAGCATTGGCCAAACTCAGAGGGAGAGGCCTCGAGCACTGTGGTTTTGGCAGCTCTTCTTGAAACTGGTATTAGAGGCCATTTCTGTGCAATTACATGCCTAACTGGCACCAGACGGTGTATCGATGCTACTGATAACACAGTCTGCAGCCCAGACCAGCGTACAGCCCAAACCGTGCTGTTACTTCTACATTGCTACACATTTACCCTACTTATTTTAGCAGTGCCTGCAAGCCAAAGCACTTCCATGCTCAGCTGAGGTGCTCTGTCAGTCACTGATGTTACAGACACACCAAAGTGCCAGGGACACCCAAGCCATTACCTTTAAGTTCATCAGGCTATTCATCAGACTCAAAACAAGGAAGAGACAAACCCCTCGAACTTGATCCAAAATTCCCTTGAGACTACACTGTTCAGTGATGGAGGCACACTACAGACCTACTAGAGAATGTATCAGGTACCTGATCAAGAAAAAAAGGTAGACTTCACACAAATGAGGGCTGGGCAACACTCCTAATTCATGTGAATATCCCAGGATCTGCCCAAGAATCACACAACCACATCTCATCGTTTAAACAACAACACTTCACTGGTTCATAAATCCTAGAGAGAACCCAAAGTCTTTCTCATTATAAAAGTGCCTTAAAATCGATGTGACTTTTAACATATGCCAGGCACCTGTGGATCACAAAAACTATTTCTAATTTCCAGATCACATATAAAAACCAATGTAAATAAAAGCTTATGTGGGAAAAAAAAAAAAAAAAGACACAAGCAGATTTTTCTGATTCAAAATATGTTGTGGAAGCAGGGATTGGGGTTTAACTCTCATGGAGTTAGATTCATTGCAGTACTCAAGCTATTACAAAAAAACCACAAAAATCAACAAACTCACAACTCATGCTCTGAGGCTTTTCAGAGTCTGGAGACAGAAGAGCATCAAAAGGTACCATCACACCAGGAATTAAGAGAAAGCAGAAAGCATACTGCCCAGCACTGAAGAGGATAAGAACTGTCTGGTAACTCCAGTTTTCACACGACAACTTGAGTCATTTCCACAACCCTCCCCAGTGCTGAGCAGTGAAACCATATTCAAGTTCAAGGTAATTCATAGGAAGGTCTACACCCAATTGATAGGGCAAGATCTGCACTACGCTCAAAAAGGGTAAGCCTCTGAATCTACCAACCAAAAAATATTACCAGGAAGGCAAGTGGCCAATATGGCAAAACTGAACTGAACTGAGAAAGTTCATCCTTAGAATATTCTAGCATAGAGAAAATTAAGTTATATCACCCTATAAAGTGAAGTGAGGCTTTGAAAGGAAACAAAAAGGCATAGGACAACAAAGATGTATTTCATTTCAGTCAAAATAATTGCTCTTTGAAAACTGAGCAAAGTAACACACTGCACATGAAGACACAGGTACTTGTGACAAAGAAACATTACCTTAGAGCCTCATGGCACTGGGTGTCTGGTTTGTTTGCACATTACGTATGCTCAGAACAAGTACCAGCATGGAGAGAGCCCTAAAACGTGTTTTGCAAACAATTACAACAGCCTGAAACAACGCGTTGTGGCTGAAATCATCTCAAAGGCCCCAGCCTCATACAGTGGCACCACCTGCAAATGAAGTTGCCATCAGAGGCACAGAAGGGCAGCACCTGCCTCTGCTTCCCTTGAATCCCAAAGTCAGAGACTTGGCTGCAGGTAGGCAGTTTCAGGCAATTGTTTTTCCACTTTATTCAACCGCTTTCTTTGTTTTGCAATAAAGCTGTCAAGATTAACAGGTAACTCTGGTGAGTCAGCCTGGGCAAGAAAAAAAAAAAGCCCTGTACTTCTCACCATCTAAACAGCAATGCCACTGGTGTAATGGTTTTCCATCACTAGGCATGCCCATAACAAAAGACTAAAGCTATTAAAATCTCCTTCTACTTAGCAAAAAGAAAAATTACCTGAATTGATCCCCAGAGGCTAAAGTTCACTTCACTTTAAGGGAGGGACTGAAATACGGAATATTTTTGCTTCCATCAAAATCAAGGAGGAGAAAAATGAGAAGGTATTTGAAGAACTAAATACAGCAAAGCTTAGTAGTATCTTTTGAAATGACACAAAAGCAGGTTACGTGTATTTACACCATTTATAACAGTGTTTATGTTGCAATAATTCAAGCAGAGATGTTCTTCCACAAAACTGTTCTAATTTGACTGACCTTTTTTGAGAGTTTTTTTAATTCTCTTATTATTATGTTAAAATTCCACTAAGCATTTCATTTATTTCACTTCCATTCTGCAGAGGGTATTAGGTACAGAAGACGATGCAGGTTCCCAAAACAAACAAGCACTACACAATTCAGCAATAAAAGCATTTATAGCTTCTTCATGCCGAGTGTGCAGACTTCAGACACACTGTGAAGATTCCTTACAACCTCGTTTACCCTAGAAATTATTAGATTTATAGGACACCTACAAATGGAAAATTTAATGAATTCTAAACTTTATTTCTCAATAATACTGCTGTAAACAAGACTGCAATCACCTTTTCTTTCAGTTATAGGTCTCCTTGAGCCAATAACTGCCATTATCTTTAGTTATAGAGGTCAAAGCACTATCGTGCCTCCCGTTTTCCAAGTCCTTATGATGCTACGCTGTCTTCCAAAGTGCATCCTTCTGCTTTTACTGATGTATTGTGAACATGCCAGCCAGGCTACTCCCTATATGCTCTAGGTGTATATTTACAATACACATAGAAGACCAAGAACAAAATATTTCTACCTATGCTACAGTTACCAATACCATCTCAACCCCCAAAACATTTAATGCTGACACTGAGAAAGGTTGTGGCAAAACCTATCACTTCAAGTCCTTATATAGGTGACTATAAAAGGAGCCCAGTGGCTGGATTTGGGCAGCATTGCCCTCAGACAGACTCAATTTGAGAAACACTTTCCAATTCAATCATTAGAAATGACACATCTCTTCCAATGTTTACAGCTGCAAAATGAGACAATGAATGGATCTGTCTCTGTTTCAAGCAGCGAAGGCCCTGCCTTCTCTAAAGTTAGATGAAGTTAAACTTCTGCATGCATGAAATAAACTTTGCTGTAACTATGCAAACATTGGCCTGAACATAGTATTAAAAATAAGAATAAAAAAGATCACATCAATTTCAGAAGTCAAAAATCACATGCATCTAAATCTGCAGAGAGAACCTTCACTGGATAAACAATCCAAGGGAGTTACCAAACAGCAGCTGATCCTGCGTGTTGATGGTTATGAAACAAGAAAGAGGGGAGGGAAAAAATAATTAGTATTCCAGGATGTCCCCCACACACCCCCAAAACTGAAAGCATTAAATTGGATGGGAAGAGAATAGCTGATTTTGCTTGCAGTCAAACACGGAGAAGCATCATTTAAATTGCAAATTATAGAGCAACAGATTTTTGCACAAAGTTCAAGGATTTTTTTATGGGTTGTTTTGTATGAATTAGGAATGACACAGGGGAGAAAAAAAAAAGTAAGGGGGTTGGGCTAGCTACCCTGAATACACTTAAACATTTCTCAGATTCATTTGATGCGCTTGATCTAAGCACCGTGGCTTCTTAAAGTGATGACAAGTAAAGCAGCTTCTGGAGAGCTCATCCCTACGGATGCAGTATCCACCGATGGCCACGCTGGCGCTGGAGGATTAACTGCTACAGAAGCATCTCCAAACTGACTAATTACTCCCTCCTCCCCACATCATGTTCTTCTCCACAAGGGAAACTTTTAATCCATTTATACTTTTCCTAGGAAGTGCTTTTCAGCCAATAGTTTGACAAACCTTCTGCTTCCCTTTTCCAGATTTTGAAGAGTTTCTTCCTATTCAACATCAGCTTCTTGGCCTTGGTTCCTACAAACTTAACCTCATGAATTCTCAGTAACAGAACAGCCCATACTTCGCGTTTGTACAGTGCTTTTTTAATCAGCAGTTCTCAAAACGTTCTGCAAAGCATGAAATCTAATCAAACAGTTGGGTTTGATGCCCATTTTAATGAAAGGTGGGGAACAGATGCATTAGAAAACGATGAGTTCCTCAAGGTTGCAGCAAAAGATTTAGGAACAGAAGCAGCTGTTGGTCTTGACATGCAAAAGCCACTACACGACTGTAATAATTCTTTTTGAAACGTTAACGAACCCCAAATTACAGACTTTAGCACATGACTACAGAAAGCTATTCAGAGAACCTGGGGTTCAAATATTTTCTTGCCAGACTGTTAGTACATCATACAGGAAAGACAACATACTAGCAAAACTACCCCTTTAAAATTAATTTTAGAAGCCATCTTGTTTGGGGGGGTATTTGGGGAAAAAAACAAATCTCCTAGTGGCTGTGTCAATAACCACAAGGAGGTATTTCAACTCTAACAGTGAACCACAGCCTAGTATGAAATGTAAAACACCTCTGTAATAGCAGACTTGAGTCCTCTGTGACAACCAAACACAAACATACTCTGGTGAAGATCCCACAAGCCTTTAAAGGATGACAACAAATGTCATCATCTTCAGCACGGAAAGAAGTGAGGCTTGACTGATGAAACAGTACTGAGTGAACAGCTTTACAGGGATACATGATGCATCCATACAAGTCAGCATCACATCACTGGACTGTAAGATGCAGCTGGAAGGAGTATTGCAAACTGCTTCAGTGAAAAGCATGCAAAACAGAACCCTGGGATCTACCATTCTGTGATTATGTAACTCTCTCATCTTACACAATGTGTACATTTCCTTATTTTTCCACAAGTGTCTATCTTTGATATTTAGACTCAAGGGCCTTTTGGGTTTTGGAGGTTTTTGAAGGAGTAAGGCAAATGGCTTTACAAAATGATTTTACTTTTTCAACTACAGTTTTCTTTGTTTCATCCTCTTGGGTTTTTTCTTATCACAGATGCAGATGGTGCCACCTGGGCAAGTTTACATGTTTACACCATTGACTGTCTTTGAATTAACTTCATGCCAATAATTGTTTTTAAGAGCTATCACTGCCACATTTGGCATCTGAGGAAAACAAAATTTATCTAATTCCACTTTCTGTGCTCACTGCAGGGAGCTAGTGGCCTCTTGCACTGTGGGATGGGCATACACGTGCACAGACTTAAGACTCTCTCTCATCATCTCAGTCCCATCCTTTTACCTGTGGTCCCCAACTCTGCTGTTCAAGGTCTGACATAACCTCCACTACACAACCAGTGTCAATATTTTCTCAGCCACCAGTGTTCAAGTACCCTGTGGTCACTGATGGATCTATCTGCCTTACTCAACATACTAGCAAGGAGTTGACAGGATTTCACCCAAGGCACTGACAAGAAACCTGGTGTCTACGTGACCTGCTCACAGCTGCACAGCTTGGGACACGGTCCAAACTGCCTGCATCTTAACTACTGACTTCTCCAAACTGCCTTTTTTAAGATGAACAAATGCATCTGGCTTAAAAATTATCACTTGGAGAATGACATTACCAGGTCAATGTGTACCTGAGCATTAAGTACTTCTGAGAAAAGAATTTAAAAAGCATTCTGTGGTTCTTGGTGCGATGGATAACACACACAAAAAAAGGAACAGGCACAGCACAAATGACTTAATAGCAATGTCCATGGAAACCAAAATCTTTTTAAATGTAGTTTGCCATCTGCCAAGCTAAACTTAAACGAACTACAAGTCCACAAGCCCCTTGGCCAGCTTCTCGTTCCCTCAGATTTCATCTCACTTGCATGACACTATATAGACCTGTCCACATCTATCTCACCTCTGGATAGATGAAGCCAACATCTTGTTCACTCTACCACTTCCTGCTGTACATTACGTTTTCCTCACTCCCAGTTTGGCCTAAATTACCCTCCAGAAACTTGTATATACTGCAGACTTCTCCTCAAGCTCTGAAATCACTCCTCAAGCCTTACCCCTACCTCAGACTCTTAAAAATGCAACCTCATGAGTTATTCCTTGCAAACAATCAAGTATCCTTACGAACCTGATACTTCCCAACATCAATATAGCCTACTGGCAACGCTAACAATAACCTGAAGCTGTAAGTTCATGTATGCACACATTTAGTATCTGCTGGTTTAGATCTGGGTTAGTTTTACAAATCATCAGTGCTGACATACATCCAACAAACTGAAGGATTGCTGAGCACCATTATCTAAAGAGGAAGATTACAACTAAAAGTATTCAGCTGTAAGTTCTTCAGTCAAGTACTGCAGCAGTATCTTGTTTTATGGGCAGTACCTTACTTATTTGTAATGTGTGCACAGTAAATCAAAAGACTCACCACAGAGAAATTGAACTATAATTACATTAAGAGCTAAATGCTTTTCAAGCCTAATCACTCACAACCAAGGGTTAGCAGACTGATCAGCAGAATAGCCTCTCATCTGCAGCTTCCACTAGGTACTGAGTTTAAGGAATCATAGACTCATTTTGGCTGGAAGAGACCTTTAAGCTCATCAACCACTAGGCCATTTCCCCTCAGTGCAACATTCACCAGTTTTTGAAACCCCTCCCACTTCAATGTCTGACAACCCTTTCAGGAAAGAAATTCCTCCTCAGATCCAGTCCAAACCTCCCCTGGCACAACTTTAGGCCATTTCCTCTCGTTCTAAAGGAACTACACGCCAGCAAGCAGAGAAATCCACTTTTAATAAAACCTCTATTGGTTAAAAACAACAACAAAAGAGATGCATAGAGCAAACTTCTTTAAAATCTCAAGTGTAATTGTTATCTTCAGCAATGCATTCTCACACATGACATTACACGTACACTGCTTGCTCGTGCTAACAAACTTTTGTCAAGAAAGAAAAAGCAGCCTGCATTGCAAACACTTGCCTTTAGACAAGCTTCTTACAGGTTCAGCAACTCTTTGTGCATCCTAAACTGTGCAGCTGAAACATGAAAAAGAAAAAAGGAGAAGAGGTGGGGTGATGGAGGAGGGGGAAGCATGCTTTGTGCTGTTTCATTCACCACTCATTCCAATACATTCAAAACAGCACCAGCTCGTGGGGGAAATCCAATAAGGATAATGCTCTGGCCGTCTATCCCTGCCCTGCCCACGTGATGCTTGTTTATGAGTCTGGAGCAGCATCACGAGGTACGTCTCTCGCTGCATCCGCGGGGCCCATGCCAAGGGAAGGGGACAGCCACCACCCCCACGCCAAACCCAACCATGGCAGCACAGCACACCTTTATCACACAAACACCTTGTCAACGACTGTACATGTACCAAGTACATGTACAAAGGACAGCACATTTTTAGGCTGTTAACGTTCCGGCTTGGATTTCTTGACTTCACAGTTAAAACTGAAGGAGAAGCAGCCATTCAAGGCACAGAAAGCAGAGCAAAATCGAAAGGCAGATCTTACCACAACCTCAGTTTGAATCTGTAGGTTTAGATTTCTCTCCATAAAAATCAATAAAAGATTATTTTATGCCATTTGATTTCATTACCCTGTATCAAATCTCTGCTCTGAATGGAACATCTGAATCAATTTGTAAAGCTCCTACAGGCTATGCTGTAGTAGGCTTTCAAGTGTCTTTTCTCTAACTCTCTCACCACAAAGAGTCAGATAAAAATCATACACTGGAGGTTATTTGATGTTTCTAAACAAGTACGAGCAAATTTTTTATTTTTTTCCTTTATCCCTCTGATTCTTTTCACTGATGCTTCAAGAGGAAAGGAAAAACCAAACCACAAACTGCAGAGAAAAAAGAGCCAAGTTTGAACTCCTGAAATTCACTTCCGTGGGTGTGACTTGGACTTCCAGACTCACCTAGTTGCTACAGCTGTTTGTAAAAAGCCAAAAGGCTTTGTGTGTCTAGGAAATTCAAAGCTTTTATGGGTGATGCACCCTGTGCCTTTTGCCTTTCCTGCCCTTGGAAATGCTTGGCTGTGGTGGTGACTAAAGTACTGAAGCGTCCCATTTCCAGTACTGAAGGAGGAAAATATGTTGAATTAAAGACATGTGTACTCTTCATGCTGCGGCAATGGGGTTTCACCACAAAAGAAACACACTGTAGATGATTTAATGCATTAAAAAAAGATGGCACAGTAGATTTTTATGCACTGTCTGAATCGTAACGAGAGGTTTCTTAAAAACTGAGCAGATGCAAACCCACAAGTCTGACAGCAATAGGGTTATTTTTGATACCTGCTGTAGTCAATATGTTACAAAGCAAAAATCCTGGAGTTTCAATCTCTGGGATTCTCTGATTCCCATCCCTGAATTATGTCCTTCTGGTTAAATTGTCACCTTCATAATCGAGTCAACACGTCCCAAACTCTCCATTTAGAAAGGTTACGATCCCATTTGTTTCCTGTGAGACTGCTGGTGGGCAGCACAGCCTCCCACAGCCACCCCAAACCCTCCCAATTCATGCCCAGCTCCACACCTCAAAGGCTGCACTTGTACAAGCTTCCAACAAGCCTCCAATCCCTCTTTCCTTGCATCCTTGTCAAAACTTCTTGAAGAGTGAAAAACACGAACTATTTGCCTCTTTGGTGCACCGACTGCTCCCAATACCATCAGCATGAACAATGTGTCATTTGGAGAAGGAAAGGAAACAATCCAGGAGAAGTGCTAGCAAACAAATTATTCTTTTTTGGGGGGGTTGTTTTTTGTTTCCTTGTGGTTTTTTTGTTTGGGTGGTTTTGTTTGTTTGTTTGTTTTTAATGGCTATTCTGGATGACTGTTAAGGCTGCTTTGTTTTACAGAACATGGACACTTCTATTACTTGCCTAGTAAACTGATGTATGCATAGCAACACCATTAAGCACTCAAACTCCTGTATGGGCACATGTATTTACACTTCAGGGGAGGCAGGACTCAGTGGGACCTCGGAGAGGTTATTTGTTTTTTGCATTTGGAATTAGAAGGTGAAAACGAATGCAAATACCTCCTTTCTTGGCAGCAGGCAGCGCATTGTTAGTATCTCAGCCTACTAGTCTGAGCACTGCAGCTGCCGAGAGAAAGAAATAAATAAATAAGAGCCCAGCCCGAACAGCAAAGCATTTGGAAGGACAAAAGGATACGAAAAGAAGAGCTACAATAGATATTTCAGCACAGCCACAAGTGAGAGATCTGGAATTCCTGCAAGTTGTAGTCACTCTCAGATTATTCCCCCCTTTTTTTTTTAAAGGCTCCTTACAGTAAGTGCTACTTATCAGTCATATGCCATCCACTCCCCATTTCCCGTCCTGTTTTGATTTGCTGCAAATCCACCATCCATCAACTCTGGGCTGTTATTTCTCTTTCATTGAAAAGACATCAAATGAATTTGGAGATGAAGGCAGCAAATCCAGAGGGCTTTAGATGCACTCTTATTTTAAATGCACTGAAGAATAATTTACACCAACTCCTTTCAGAGCTGATGGGCTTGGCTTTGTTTTTCTAAAATCCTCTGAACAGCCCAGGTCTCTGTATAAGGCAGGCAAGTGATTTAAGAGCATCAGGCATGGCAGCCTCCTGCTCTGGGCTAGAAAACCGTAAGGGATACAGATACAAGCTACTCCAGGACTTTCAAATTCTGCATTTGTTTTTCTTGGGTTGCCTCATCCACTAGAAAAACAAACATCAGCTGCAAGAGTGACACTGCTTCAACCTTTTCTGATGCAGTGGGGAAATGACAACCTTGGAGATGTAGGTCACACAGCCTGCATGAGAAGGAACTCGTTTCCAAATAAAATGTTAACTCCTGCTCACAAAAACCCAAGTCTGATGAGCTCTGAATGTAACAGGATGCCCATCAACCAATGCTGCCTGAAGTACACCAACACCAATGGGAAAGATATGTTGGGTGCAGTCACACAAGTGTAGGAAATGGCCAAAGAGGTGGTGCAGGTACCAACCACAGCCAATGGACAGGGAGGACACACGGCATGGAGAGCTTCATAGTGACCCTTTGCTCTATTTTACAAAGGGCAGCCTTGACTGGTACAATTTTAGAGGGAAATTATTACAGAAAGGAGAACAGTTAATATCTACATTTACATTTAAAAGCTTTTTAAGAACCTAGCAGCTGTATTTTTTGAAATGTCATGGAAACTGCTGGTACACAAGGTGGATTGATCAACTGCAACAAGAACTATGTCACTAGGTGTTTCATCTATATGACATCCAACCTAGACACATCCAAACAAAAAGTAAGTATCTTATTAAGCTTGTAGAAATTCAGTAACTCAAGGCAGAAAATATTTTTAAGTTGTTTATTAGCGTTTTTTTTTTAAGTGATTTTTTAAAAGCAGCTCTTAATTCATGACATCTCAGGAGTTAAAACAGTGGTTTTTTGAAACCATCACTAATTAGCACAATCAACCTGGGGTAAAAAATGCTCTGTCTCTCTATTGCCTAGCATGAGGGAATAAAGACAGAGTACAAATTATGTTCTGAAGAACTTTTACTGATTATTGTGAAAGCCAGAGATATGATCAAGGACAAACACCACTCATGTCTCTTCAAAATCACTACAGACATGCGATACTTTACATACAGGCACCATACAGTACACAGACCCTTTTTTTATACCTGTGATTTTTAATCAGATGAGAGTTGGGGGGCGACACACACAGGGGAGGAGTCATGAGATTAATCTCAGTGATTTAACACTGCTTGCAAAACTCACTAAGTAGAAACATTAATTGCTACCCATGCCACATAGATCTTAATTTTCTACAAGTTGAACCTAATTCCTTACAAGTGATTTTATCAGATCCATGATACGTCGCACATTTTCAGGAGGACTGCTACAAAATATATAAGAGCACAAGTCAAAGGGATAAACACTAACATAAATCTTCAGCTCCTATCTAAAGACCTGTCAGGTTTGCTCATTGATAAATACGTGAAGTAACTCTTCATACTCTGACTGCTGCTCAATGCAGCACATTTTATTTCCCACAGAGAAACACGTTTCAAAACTGGTGAACTACCACCCTGCACTATCCATGACTTGTATTTAATTAAAAAGAATTAATTAAGTACATCTGTCCTAGAAATGAGTGCTATCACAACAGAACAAGGTTTCTCCGTACACACACCGCCTCCAGAACGTGCTGCTTTTCTGGAGCACGTGCATCCTGTATGCCACACAGTCAAACTCATGATAAACAACTAATCTCAGCAGAAACTCCACAGAAGTTTCACTAATAGTTCACGGAAAAGCCAATCTTAGTTATCAAGTTCATCTTCCCCACAGAAGACTTCTAGGTCTAGAACAGAAAAAACCACCATTATTTCAGCACATACAGAGAGAAAAGTTGACTTGAATGCTCTGAGGATATAAGTAAGGGATTTCTGGAGTGGAAAAATCTGTTATCAGATGCTGTCAGAGAAGGGCAAGATAAAAAATAGTAAGTCTTGGAGAGTACAAGTAATTTTTCACACCTGTTCTGAGTTCTAACCAGGATGGGAGAATTAGTTCTGTTATGGGACTTGACTAGTACTGGTTTTCACCACAGTTTTTCTTCAGCCAGAAGATAATGCCTGTCCTGTTTGACTCTGGAACAGAGCAAACAGTAAAATATTTAGAAGACTTGACAAAGCTGCTAACAAGAAGTGTTGAAAATGAGAGTGTGGAATTAAAATGGTGGTAAACTTGGTCAAATTACTGGAGAGTACCCTGA
Organism: Urocolius indicus; assembly: GCA_013401255.1. Classification (NCBI taxonomy): domain Eukaryota; kingdom Metazoa; phylum Chordata; class Aves; order Coliiformes; family Coliidae; genus Urocolius; species Urocolius indicus. Next base: position 619,112 of record WBNH01010236.1, read on the forward strand.
ACTATAGCAAAAAGGAACTACTATAATTGTAATTTCCATCTCAGGTAATTTCAATGATTAAGAGCAGGAGTTGGCAAAAATGAGTTAATTCCTGCAACAAATTCAATTTTGTTGTATTTCCTTAGGGTGTCTGGATTTTTAAGCTTAGTATCCAAAGTCCTTTATGCTTTTACTGCAATACCTTGATGGGCTTATATTTTTAATCTTGGGGGGGTGTGTTACATCTCTTTCATAATTGTTCATATTTATCAGCATCTTCTCTGAAACTTTACTTCCATCAGAACCTGCACCTAAAGGATCAGGCCACACTCTGTATGCTGTTTCAACTGGAAATAATCACTGCAAACCATCGATTGCACAGATGCAAAGGTCTCTGCCGGTCACTCCATTCAAGCTGGATGCGTGCAGCAACCCAGGTCACTAGGACATCACCAGCAGACAAAACCACTGGGCCCCTTCAGCCTCCCTTGACAGATACAGCAACGTTCACATCCCATCTGCTGCTGTCCGCATCTCGACTGTAATCCCGTCACAAAAGGCAGCTGGTTTATAAATATCTCTGGCACTCAAGGGAAGATATCTAAGCATGCCATGAGCCTGGCAAAAGCCTGTGTACCAGCACGGTGCAGCAGAGCAGGGCGCTGGGCAGGGAGCCTGAGAGGCGAGCGGCGGCCGTTCCCACGTACGGCTCCACTCCACACGTTCCCAGCAGCCCCGACGCACATAACTTCCCATCCACTACTCCTCCATCACACCCACTGCAAGCACATCGCGCTGCTGCAAAGGGGGAAACCTGATTCAGGTCACGGCAAAAGGTAGAAAAACACTCATTATAACACGACGCTACCACGTTTCCTTCTCCACACTCCCCCGATCCGGGGATAACCACCTCCCTGTGGAAAACCCAAAGGCTGCCTGTGCTCAGGGAAAGGGAGATGGAAACAACAACACATAGATTCTCCTCCCACAACACAGCCATTCTACACATCCTCATAGTCATCTCTGCCCCAATGCATTTCTCAGTAAGCAAAGGGAACTGCCCCCTTAACTTAGTGCCCCCCTCATCAGCCAGACGGGAGGTGAAGAGGTAAACGGGAGGCTCCACGCCACACAAAGGAGCTCAGAAGAGCAGAGCCTCCCTTCTGTCCTCCACCCCTTCCTCCTCCTTCCCTCACCTTCAGTTCTCCAAAACAGACCTTTGCCTTTCATGAAAGGTGGAAAGAAAACCCCAGAATAACCCACCATACAGCAAACCCATGCTTTTCCCTACAGGGCAATTGAAACAGTTCCTGTATTAATGAGAAGAGGCCAAATTTAGAAGAGGTGCAGCATCCAAACATAGGCTTAAACACACCTCGCTCCTGAAAAGGGTCTCACTGTTTTCTTTTCCCCCCGAAGAGGAGACATGGGCTGAACCTCACACTGCCAAGAGCTCTGCCTGCCTCGAGGCTCAGCAGCATCCCGCATCCCACCACCCCACTGGCAGCATCCTGCTGCTCCCATGGGCACCATACCCACAGCCAGCACCTCATCACGCCCATTGACAGCATCTCCCCAAGGGCAGCATCACCCCATGACCAGCCCTGCAGCCAAGCCTGCTGCCACCACGGTGGTATTTTTGCAGAGGCAAATAATCCTGTTCCCCAGGGAGAATCCCTGGGACTGGCCTGTTATTCCAGGCAGAAAGTAGTAAACAACCTCCCAGGGGCTGGAGACAGAGGTAAACCCCAAAGATGCCATGTCCTCACTCAGGCGAGTGTTATTACAGGACAAAAACAACATGGAGTTTCTGAGGCTGTGCTAAAAGACTGAAAGGCCAAAGTTAAGAATGCTGCTCCTGTAAGATGGAAGAAGAAACAAAGCCATATGTTTCTCCAGAAGGATTTTAACTTGTTTACAACAAGCTACGTTCAAAAAAATTATTTCCTTTATTTTCTCTGCAGGTAGATTTCCACAAAGACATCCCTCTTCCCTTTCACACACAGCGGTTGCTTTTTGTCCAAGATAAAAACTAAGGGAGAGAAGGAAATCATCAACGTACTGAATTCCATGGTGGTTTTCTTTTCTATACATAAAAAAAACATTCTAGCAAAACCAAGGCTTGGTATTTAGCTTGATAACATACAGATGAAGGAAGAACATTCCCAACACAGCCACCCCAAAGGGGGAGGATTTCAAAATGTGTTTACAATGGTATTTGACCACATTATATTGCTATATTCAAGTGATGTCACGCTTGTTGCAAGACAGAAAACGTGCTGCTCAGACTAACATCTAAGGCAGCTCTAACCAGGATGGGAGGATTAGCATGGCCTCTTTCAAGAGAATAAATTATTGCTGAAGATGTTTACACAATGCAGCTTCATGAGCCTGAAAGGTTGCTTTGAAAAAGAGGCCCGGGCCCCTGGCCGGAGGAATGCAAGCACAGCCCGTGTGTGGGGAGACAGTCGGGCAGGGCAGCTCCAAACCCAGCAGGCTCAATTTCATCCTCTGTGTTTCACTTCAGGTGACTATTTTTGGGAGGCACAGAGTTGTGTGTGTTGGTGCTGTAATTAGCTAGCTTTGAAAACATTTGGAGTATTTTAGACATGACGGTCTCCATATCGTGTTTTGAAAGCAATTTGCATTGTAGGAAATGTAAAGGGGGGGGGGGGG